>OMLB01018347.1:38771-64700 GCA_900302555.1 Myripristis jacobus | reverse complement strand
CCTCCGTACCACTCTTCCCCAAGCCCCTCGTTCTATCACTCCTCTTCCCGTCTGTCCTTCTATCAATCCCACAATCCTCTGCCCCGTGAGGGAGAGCCCCTGTCCTTTGCTCTAGATGACACATTCAGAGAGCTGGATGAGTTCCAGGAAGACCCTCCTCTCTTCCTGGAGGAGAACAGCTGGGAGGGAGAGGAGTCAGAGCTCAGTGACCCCACTTTGATGCTGCTCAACCACGATCACTTCCAGGTCAGCATAGTGCCCGGCCAACATATTAAAAAAAATTGTGTTCATTTATGTGGGCACAATTTTGGTTGTACTTCATATCAATGAACAAAAACAGTGGTGTTTTTTTGCCCTGCATGTTACAAATAAAAAAACCTACTCAATGATTGCTAAATTCAAGTATCCTGTCATTCATTCTTTTGTTTGTTAATTTCATCTAGGAGGACTTCCTGCCACTGTATGACCTACAACACTCTTTCCTGTGGGTGACCTTCAATGGTAAGACTGAGGAAGAGTTAATAGGGCACCTCGAGAATATCAGGGAGTGTGCCAAGAGGCTGGGCATGCACTGGGCACATCGAAGGACCTGCTTTCTCCTGGGAAGACTCTGTGCCAGGAAGCTTAAGTACTCTCAGGTTTGTACTGTTCAGGATTAACATGAAAGGTTTATTTTGTCAGTGGTGTTTAGGGTATATTCTAAATCTGTTGCTCCATATTTGTTCTCATTTCTCCTCAGGCACGTGTATATTATGAAGAGGCTCTCAGTGTCAGTGTGGATGGTTTCTCGGACACGCCCCTCCTCATCGCTCTCTTCACCAACCTCACTGCTGTCTACCTGAAGCAGCGAATGACAGACAAGCTGCCCCAGACCCTGGAGAAGGCCAGTGCCTTGCTGCTGTGTCTTTCTAACCATAGCTTCACCTCCCTGGATGAGGTTGAGCTACTCAAGCTGCTCCTTAGGAGGTCAGTGGTAGAGGGGGACAAACACCTGGAGGCCCGAGTCTGCTACCTCATCTCCAGCCTCTTCCTGCTCCTCAGGAAGACTGATGACGCTCTTCCCTTTGTTGAGCGACTCCAGTTTCTCTCAGTGACTCTGTCTGCCACAGAGGACCAGCCTATTGTTCCTTTGGACCTTAACTGGCTCCTGAGCTGGCTCTATCACCGTAAATACATGCCTTACCTGGCTCTGGCCTCTCTAAGCCTGGATTCGAGACAAGACCACTCCATCCAGGATGCCTTCAAGAGAGTAGAGCTGTTCATTAGGAACTCGGTCCGTCTGAACCCACGCTGGAGGGAGGGAACCTCCCTGCTCCCTGCTCAGACTGTGGTCTGCCTTCAGCAGGCGCTGGCCATTGCTGAGCAGGGGGAGGACCTGAAGACCCAGAGGGACTTGTGTCTGGGCTTGGCCTCAGTCTATCAGCAGTATGGAGCGCTTGATAAAGCAGTGTGCTGTGCCCAACAGGCTGTGGAAACAGGGGGCCATATCAATGAGGAGGAGGGCTTTGAAGCCTCTGTGTTGCTGGGGTGGCTGCTGGTGTTAACTGGCCAGGCTGAGAGGGCCCAGAACACGCTGCAGCCACTGCTCACATCTCTCCAGGTACATTCACTGACAATGCTATTCCAGCCAAGTTTGAACAAACCAAACCACACTAAACCAAACCCAACTTTATTGATGTAGCACATTTTGTACAATGAAACACAACATTTCAGAGAGAAAAACATCCTCTATAACTGTAAAACTGAACATATTTCAGGAATGTTTTTTCCTATACCTGTATGGACTAGAAGGCTGTATAAAACAGTTCTCTATACATATACAGTTCCCCTGCATAGAACAGACTCTATACCCTTGCAATTTTACTCATAGTGCACTATAGAATAAACTCTCTATACCTGCACAAATTACCAATCTGATTTTACACTCTTAGAATCGAACATGATCAGGTATAGGAAAAAAAACCCTTCAAATAAATGAGTAAATGGATGAGTGAACGGATTTATACACATTATCTGTGTGTGTACATGCACTTTGTGAGGAGAGTGCATGCCTCTTACTTTTGGATGTAGTCATTCTGATGCTCTTAATAAATGTGATGTGTAAATTGTGCTTTGGTTTGTGACCTCTCTCCAGGGCACAGACAGTCCCACTCAACGGGGAGTGATTCACAACCTCTTGGCTTTGTGTCTGAGGCGGCAGGGTCGCATCCCAGAGGCGAGTTGGCATCTCCACTGTGCCTTGAGAATCTCCAGGGAGAGCGGTAACCAGAGGAACCAGGCCCTGGCGCTTGCCAACCTAGGCTGCCTTGCACTGGATGTGGGGGCATCTGGCCTGGCAGAACGTTTCTTGGTCAGGTTAGAAATCAATCTTATCACAGAAATTTGGCCCTCTGCTACCCTGATTGAAAATGTGGGAGGAGTCTACCAAGAGTTGTTTATTTTGATGGTAATTGTAAGTGTTGTGACAGATCCCTGGGCCTTTTTCTGGAGCTCTGGGACAGCCCCACAGATGAGGAGCACGTTCAGACCTATCTTTGGCTGGGGCGGAGCTACAAAGACAGGGGGAGGAGTCAGGAAGTCAGGGTGTGCTACGAAATGGGGCTACTGATCGCACTGAATGCCAGAAACTTGCACAGTAAGTACAAGTAAACACATTACAGTACAGTAGGGGAGGGCAATATACTGACATTACATTGATTAACACAAAATAAATGATATTGAAAAATGCCTCCTGAAAGATTCTACATAGATTATTACTCCTTTTGGTGTGACTAGTTACAAGTGTGTTCCACATTATTATACATATATTGCATATTTCATGTGTGTTGTAATTAGCAATATTTTTGCTGTATATTTTCTGTTTACCATAGGTCAGATGGTTGTGGCCAAGGTACTAAGTCGACTGTATGCGGACATGCTGCTGTATGGCCAGAGCATCATCTATTATGAGCACTGTGTGTCAGTGGCCAGGGAGCTGAAGGACAAGAGACTGGAGGGAGAGTATCTGGAAATCCTCAGCAGCCTCTACCTCTCACTAAACACAGAGAAGTGAGTTTCTCTTTCTCTCCATCTTTCGCTATCACTTTCTCTCTCAGTTTTTATGTAAAATTTCCAAACTTTCCAACCAATTTCCAACCTTGTTTGTTTTCTCTCTCCCTTCTTATCATTCTCTCTCGCCATCTTTGTATCCTACCTTTCATAGAGGAATAACTCAAAAGCTGTCATCAGTTCTCATTTGATGTGATGTATTTCAGTTGCAGTTAGAAATGTGTGGTATAGTCCATTGTCATCTGTGGATTGTGTGGTGCAGATCATCTCGTAAGTCTCTGGACTACACCAAGCAGAGCCTGAGGATTTCCATCGACCTGGGCAGGAAAGAGGAGGAGTCGGAGACCTGGCTACAAGTGGGACGCATCTATTACCTGATCTATGAGGACGAGCTAGCTGACATGTACCTGCAGGTGAGGAGAGAGGGGGAATGGGGAGAGGGGGCAACATAAGAGTGAAAAAACGAGTTACATGGGACAGTGAGCTTTTCAGACCAAAGTCAGCTCCCTATCAGATCACATCCTGTAATCTGTATTTCGCTTCTTGTAATATACAACAATTTGCATTTCTTAGATAGATAGATAGATAGATAGACTTACTTTATTGATCACAAACTGGGAAATTCCCAATTTCTTCAATTTCTTCCAACTAAACCTAACACTGCTGCTCATGCGACAAATCCATGTCAAATTTCAAAAAGCACTTTTTCTTGCTGTAGTTGTTGATTTTCTATTGATACAAGCATTTCATACTTCTGTTTACTTGGCAGGCAGCAGTGAAGACAGCCTTGAGGATGAATGACCCTCACTTTGCCATGAGCATCTATGAGGAGGCAGGAGACGTGTTCTTCAAAGGCCACAGGAACCGAATGGCCTCGTTGCCCTTCTTCAGGGTGAGAAAACACAGCAGCATGTGTCCTTGTTGTTCTGTTATGTTTGATGCACTTTGTGGGTCTCATAGGTGTTGTATGCAGCATTTAAGATTATAAACTGTGGCAACTGATCAATGCATGTCATACTCAATGAAAATCTCCATATTTTGTTTTAGGATGGCAGTCTGCCATTTGCACGGAGCGTCAGGGACATCCATTCAGAGTTTCGCTTGCTGAGTAAACTGACAGAACTGCTGATGACCCAGGGAGAGCAGGAGGAGGCTCTGCAGTATGCAACACTGGCTGTTCAGATTGGCAGCAAAACAGGTACCCAGCAGAAGCAGAGGCTGCAGCTGAATCAGAGCCTGCACTATTACTTCTCGATCTGGGGTGTTCGTGAGATGTAATCACAGCTCTGTCTCATTCCCAGATTTTGTGGAACCAAATACACCTACCAGAATGTAGCAAACCTGGTATTACTTCATCTGCAGAGACCATTATTGCTTTTTTTTTGTTTTTTTCCCATAGGCGTGCATGTGAATGAAAGGACAGCCTACCACCGGCTGGCTACAGTCTACTACCGCCTGGAGCAGTATGAGATGGCAGAGAACTACTACCTCAAGTCCTTGTCCCTTTGCCCCCCTGTCCTGCAGCACCCCATGGAAGCTCGTTACTACACCAAAGTCTATATCAGACTGGGCAATCTCACGCTACACAAACTCAAGGTATAGGAGACACATACAGCATGCATTACTCTCAGTGATGAATGAGGAGAGTGAGATGGTATGATTTACAAATGATAAATACGCTGCAAATAATTAAATCTTGACAAACAACTCAACTTCATATTTTGTCTTAAACTCTTATTTTCCATAAGAAAAGGATAAAAAATTTTGTGGGCAAGATATTCCTACTTGTTATCTTTCCAAAGCTGTTTCAAGATTTTTCTAGTGATGACAGTATTTTGACATCTATTTAAGAAAAAAATACTTGTTGCAACAGTCAAATTGCAATGGTCTAAAGTCAGTGTCCTTGTAACAACTAATGGGCAAAGTCAAAATCAGATCTCAATATGTAATGAGTATATTTTTAATTTTAGTCAGTCCTTAGCTCTTCTGTTCTGTGTGCTTTTATCAGGATGCCTTTGATGCAGTGGGCTATTTCCAGCTGGCTCTGGCAGCTGCCCTAGAGGACCATGCTAACCCTGAGGCTCTGTATGTGGTCTACATGAAGCTGGCAGAGATCCATGGCCACCACATGCCCGATGCTCAGCTGTGCCAAGCGTACAGAGACAGAGCCCAGAGCCTGAAGAGGGTCCTGGCAGGTCAGGTCGACCCCAATGGGGAAGAGGAGTGGGACAACCCAGACACAGAGCCTGGACAAAGGGAGGAAACGGTCTCTGAAGCTGATGAGGAATGTACAGAAGGCTTTAATGCTGTATCTTGTACCATGGAGGTAAGGGATACACAGCGTGTCTCTCTGGTCAGAAATAATCCTATACCTGATGATGAGAACTGTGAGGATGGCTCATTTACACAAACTTGTAGGAACCATATACAGGTACAGCCTGGATGTGCAGACCGTACTACTGGAGATGCTAACAGGAGAGAAGATCACAATAATGCTTGCCTTTCTGATACAAATGGAGTTTGGGCAGATGCCACTGGGTCTGAAACCAGTCATTCGTACACTAACAGTAATCATACAGAGTCTTTTGAAACAGCAAACGAACAGATCACAGACTCCAGTGACTCTAGTGACACTTTACAAACTGACCTGTGTCAAACAGCTGGACCACATGGGCTCAAAGACCACTCAGACTTTGACACTGACCAGGGTAGGACTAGTGAAACTGTCCCTGTTGATAACAACATGGGCAACATCATCCATGCAGCTGGAGGACGCACAGATATCCAAACCAGAGAGACATACAGTCATCAAGAAGAAAATATTCCTCCTGAAGAGACATACGCAGAGCTTCATAAAATAGACCCTATTCACAAAAATGGCACCATTGGGGACAAACAGTCTTATATTGACCAAACAGAGACTGCTAACATGGACACTGATAAAGCTGATAGTGCGACAAGCACTTCCTACTACACCGGGAGAGATAAATCTGAGACAGCTGATACAGATACTGAATACATGTACATATAGCCTTCCAATGGCGGGCTAGATTCTGTATTGACATTTCCCTCTTGTTGCCTGTCACCTGAAAGGAAAACTTTTTGTAATGTACCAAAACACATGCACTTATTGTTGGAACGATATTGTCAACACTGTTGTCAATATATACTTTTCAGAGATTTAATAACATTGAAGTACCTGTACCTTTTGTATAGTTCTCTATTACAGCGCATAAAGCTTGTAATATATGTTTTGTAAATATTTATTATTATTATTATTATTTTTTGTATCTCATTGGATGTTATGAGTTAAAACATCTGGAATGATTGTTGGCTCTTTTGTGTTAAGTTATTTCATATTCTGGGGATAGGGGAAGAAAGAATCAACAAATTCATTTTCAAAATAACGTCATGTCTACAAACAACCACAAGAGAGCGCTATTATGCACCTTTTTGTGCTATCTGTTGCAAAAGGCTGCTATGATGGTGTTGTACCTTAGTTCTGCCAGAGGTGGGCAGTGAAAGGCAGCTGTCGACACTGGCATGTGTTGCATCAGCTGTTGTAGCCATCTGCAACAGGTGAAAGAGGAGAGGAAGCAGAGAGAGCTTCATATCATCTGCCTGACAATGGTAGAAATCCAGGCTGAGCAGTGTGGAAATTGTCCTTTGTCAGTCACATTTGGTTTTGGGTTGACCACAAGCTCAATAGTGGTGTCCATCTGTGCAGCACACTCCTCCCTTGAGACGGTGAGCGAGTTTTTGTTTTTTTTTAAATAGAGGAATACTAAAATTTCTGCATGATAAACTTGTGAAACAGCTGGCTCTGTTTCACTCCATTTTTGGAGAGAAAATGAGTTTAACATTGCTTGAATTACAGTAATCAGATATTAGCCCGAGTGTAGTATTGAACACCTCACTCTGGTACACATTAGCCTACTTTCCATGGACCTGGCACAATGGAGAAAAGCTGAGTGATGGGTGCAAGCACAGCTAAACAAACTAGAATGGCCAAGAATAAGGTTAAGCTACAAGCCGAAGCAGGAATGTTTGCATACCTGATTTGCATGTATAACAACATTACAGGTCTTGCCCCTTATCCCTACAGGCATGAGTTTGGCACAAGTCCAAAAGACTTCTTGATGTGTTCTTCCTTTTTAAGCATTCACAGAAGTACTTTCAAATTAACTTTAGGCATATTTGCTTAGCGTGTTTACCCCATGTACCCATGTGAATATTCATCTGGGACTGCAGGGGTTATTAATATCATATATAATATATAGGTTGAATTCTCTCATCTGACCCCCAAACTCTCCACCAAACAATACATGATATAAAAAAGTATGCTCACTTCTGATCGGTTTGTGCTTTTTTGTTTTGCGTCAGAGAGAGTGAAGGTCCTGCTTCTTAAACACTTGCAGAGGTTTAAAGTGTTTAGAGGTATTTAGTTTAAAGTGTTTAAAGTATTTAGAGACCTTAGATGACTAACACATACCACACCCAAATGCAGTCTTTATGTCTCTTGTGTGTGGTTTGTGTGGTTATTGACAAAATCCATGGCGCCTACCATAATTCTGTTTTCATCATTATTTCTAGTTGTACTCTTTGTGTCTGCTCCACCTTTCTGTCCCTGTTCACCTTAAATCTGTCTGCACCTCTGTAGCCTCTATGCTGTATGAGCGCCCACTACAGGTCCTCACCCCTCTGCAATGTGCCATCGGCCTTTGTGGGTGTATCTCTCCAGAACTGCACATGGTTTCCAAGGCATCCCCATGTTTCCTAAATGAGACTGGGTATTGCAGATGCCAAAATTGGATAAGCCTTGACAATCACTGTCATTTACACAACTCTGGCCAGATTCATCACCATAACAAATGCAGACAGGACACTATTACAGTAGTATACCAAACTACATGGTGTACAATCAGCAGGAGGGTTTTTTTCCTCTGTAGGTGGTACATGGTTGACATCTTGACTCTGTACCTCAGCCCCTGCAAAACTTATAGCAACCAGATATGTGTAACCCAAGAAGAGCTTTGTGTAGAGGCTTTTATAGAGCGGTCAGGTTTGGGGATCAGGGCGTGACATGGAGGAGGACGAGGGATTTATGTCAGTGCAGCAAAGGAACCTGAATACAGTACCTGTAACTAAAAAGTAACAAACAAAAGCTCCATGGTGGAAAGGGATCAACAAATGACAGCTTTCAGATACATTCATGTTGGTATAGTTAAGTGTCTGTAATATTAATTAGAACAGCTTTAATATATTGAATGATGAAGGCTCAACTACAGGAGACACACAGAAGATTTTGGTGCAAATCCTTGTCATGTGGCTCAGATTTTTAGTTAAGTGTGGTGGACCAAACGTAAAAGTCAGCGTAGTCTTAAAATGCAATTATTGAGTCACATGTCAGTACGCTGGTATTGTGCTCTGAAGTTAATTGTAGTAGATGGTGGTTAATTTGTTTACTAGTCCTCATTTAATAATCTTAATTTAAAACACTGAGTTAAAGCACAGTGAGGACATAGCTGATTAGTCATGGTCCAGGTATCTGGGTGTAGCAGCATAAAAGTGCTCTGTTGTGCAGTTTAAGGTTCACTATACACTCACACACACACACACACACATAGACACACGCACACACACACTACCCTGCCCTGCCTTGCCCTGTCCTTCACCACTCCACCTCTCTACCTGTTATTCCCCAGGCCTAATCTGTCACCTCCCAGGCTATATTATACCAGATAACAGGTAATAACGGATAAACAAGCTTATCAAATCAGTCACATCTCATATTCATATCCTTCGAAACACATGCACGCGTGCACACACACACAAACACGCACAGCATCATTTTTCAGTTTATTTGGTGAGCGTGGACACTCTGTATTATTAAGGAGAAATATGACTACATGAGGCCGAGTGCAGCAGTATGGATGATCTCAGAACAAAACGTAGACTGAAACATTAAGCATGCTTGCAAGTCCCACTTTGAACTTGAAGCGGGTCAAGGTGAATGACAGTAACAGTCTGTAATGAAAGTTTGGCCAGCACTGGAGAAGCCCTCTCTGGCTTCACTCTTTGTCTATACTGTAGCCAAGGCAAACAGCAGCACTCGATAGATACACATCAGTATTTCATTACAAGTTCACGCTGAGAGTGACCGTCTCTTCTTTCTGCCCATGACCTAAGATGTGTGACGCTCCAGATATCCTCCATGGTGAAATTCTCCTGATGATAGGTCTTGGAAATTCCACGCATTTGAGCTGGTTTCTCCATATATTTTTCTTTTCTCCTCATGCACAATGTAAACTTTGTAACTGTGGTTCTCCAAGTTCAGCTTTTTCCTCCTTCCCTCCTGTTCCATTTGGTCACTAATGTAAATGTCACATGGAAAGTCATTATCTTTGAAATAAGGTCAGTGGAATGAACCTCTTCCACTCTTATTGAAAAGAAAAAGGGTAATACATCTGGCTGTCAAGTGTAACCTATCTCTGAGAGAGATCATTATCTATACCGTAGAGACAAAACATTTTGTACAGTAAAGTATTTCAATATCATTGTTTGACTATTTGTTGCCATGGCAGCTCGTGCGAACAGGTGAAGTGTGTCGATTTGCCAGATAAAGCAGTAGCAGAGCAAAGCTACCAGGGCTATACCTGACACACACTTTCCAGAGATGACTCAGCCTTTCAGCAATAATTTTAATAATTTTGTCATTTGTACGACGTGGGGTCAGTAATGGCAAAAAGTGGCCTAATGTATGATAATTTTGCCATTTCATGGAAATAGTGCATAAATTAACTTTATTTCCTGACTGCTGACTTTTCTTTCACAGATAGTGTCACAGGAACCCGATCCTAGATCTCTGTTTAGAGGGAAAGACATTCAAAAACGTATCTCTCAAGTAACCAGCCAATCACTTATCCTTGCTGCATGATGTGCACATTGGTCTCCTGTGTGCTGCCTTCCCTCCACACATTGTGGCCTATTTTGTGAGTAACATAGGCATTTTAGTCTTATATTCTTTTCTTATATAGTTTTCTTCAAAATACAATAATTTTGAGCCTCAGGTATGATAGTTTATTGATTCCCACCAACCAAAGTTGCGGCAACATCAGCTTTTGTTAGTAATGTAGGTAATGTAAGTATGTCTTGAGTTTGTGCACTTGCATGTGACATGTTTTCATGTTGTTTTTGGAGCAGAGTGGCTGACAGAGTGGCTTCATTCCTGTGCCCTGCAATTCCCAAGTTGATTAATTCAATTAATTGTGCATCTACTAGTTCTAAAAAGGGTATAAAAACGTTTTAGTTTCCATTCCCTTGTGCAGTATATTCCCAGTGAGTTTTTAAGAGAAAGTGTCTTATTTTATTATCATATTGCATTGCCAAGTAATACAACTCTTCAGCCCCACCCTCTCAACTATGGAGGTCTTGGCTTGTCAGCTTTCAGGAGGGCAGACCGATGAGCTGCTTAAATGGGTACAGTGAAATGTTACTACAATTGTCAAGCATTTAGTGTTGGCTTGCGATGTGTTTTAAATAACACACATAGCTTCCACTTCACGAGTGCTCCTTGTGAGTCAAGGTTTGGTACTGGATATTCCCTTGCCACGCAACATTAACCACAACCCCCATTTCACATATATCTCTTGCACACACACATACACACAGATGCTTACTCACACAAACACTTTTAAACCTCCACTACTTAGTTCCCTCTGCACCCCAGCTTCACACAATATCCCTGCATCTCTATAGCACCATATTAGGCATCTGCTTACTTAACTGGCGGGAGTCTTTGTCTCATATGCAGTCAACACCATAAATATGTCAGGGAACGTGGGGGAGACGGTCACTCAAGTGTCAAAGGGTAAACAGAGATCACAGGGGGATTAAGAGTGTTGTGGTCTGACAAGTCTTGCTATGGCAGGTCAGAGCAAGAAATTTCCTCTGTTGTTGGAACACTGTGAAAATGTGATGGTTGTTCTTTCCTGCCTTTGTGTTTCCTTTGGATGAACTAATATCTGTGAGATTTTCAGTCACTCGAAGAGACTTGACATTCTCTAATGGAACCCATCCATTTAGGTACATTCAACAGCTTAACCAGTGAGTGATAGTCTGACTTTTGTCAAACTATTTCCAAATAGCAGCCCTGGCAGTCAAGAGGAGCATGGTTAATGTAAGCTATCCATTCAAAAAGGACCTGCTGATTGCTGTGGAGCAATGAATCCACTGTTCGGTTAACAAAACTCTGTGGCTCTCCATTCCTATTGGAAATACAACGTACAATAACGCATGGCATGCAACTGTCACCCCTCAGTCGCTCAATCTTGAGTCCAAGTGGATTTCAAAGTTCTCAGTATGTTATCCAAGTCCCAGTGGAAGTTCTTGAGCCAAATCCAAGTGGGGCCCTTCAATAGCATGAATATGATTCAAAGCTGGTACAGCTCTAAAACATGTGCCTACAATAAGTGGTTGTCTCACTCACTTCAGTAACTTTGCATTCAAACCAAACAGATTCAGCAGGAGGCACAGAGGTGGCTTTAGAAAGGTGGAAAATGCAGCACTTAACAAAGTCATTAACAATACAATTCAGTCATCGGAGCCAGCCCACAGTTATATAGAGCAAAATGGATCGCTTGGCAGCAAATTGTGACTGTTATGTTGTCAGATAATTGAGCCATTAAGAGACAGAGCAAAAGAGGGTGCTGGGGCACATTGGAAACACTATGATTACACCAGAGTAAAAAAAAAAAAAATGTTTGCATCATGGTCAATTCAAAATAGCCAAATGAAGCTCTATGTCCACCAGCAT
Source organism: Myripristis jacobus (assembly GCA_900302555.1). Taxonomy (NCBI): domain Eukaryota; kingdom Metazoa; phylum Chordata; class Actinopteri; order Holocentriformes; family Holocentridae; genus Myripristis; species Myripristis jacobus. Next base: position 52,837 of record OMLB01018347.1, on the reverse strand, counting down.
CAATTCACAGTTCCAGCTGGAAGTCAGGAAATCCAGTCCAGTATGTTAGACATTATACTGCAGTGGACCATAAAAAGCATATGTGGATATCTGCTCACTGGAGGCAGCAGATGGTAAGCAGACTTGCAGCACATATGTGATGTGACCACAAATTTGCACACAGATGAAACCTCTCTTGACTTTATATTAACAAAAACTTAAATGCATGTTTCATCATCCAAAACTACAAACACACAAGTGCAGGGGACAGTGTTCTGGGTAATATTGTTAGACAGAGACCAACTTTTAGCTGATGCTGCTATCTGGGAGGAAAAACAGGACCCCGAAAGTTTTGAAAAATCATTAAATTGCACAGATGAGACAGCTGAGGCAGAAAAGTAGAGAGGAAAAAGTTTGTGTGGCAGTTTACGTGGAGTGTTCCATGTCTCTGTGTCTGTTATCACTGTGGTGATTATTATGTATTTTTTTATGGTAAATTATTTTAATTAAAATGTCAAGGAGATGTCCTTGCACTGTATAGTTTGATGTTAAGGACTTGCTCCATTTGCAATGGCCAGGTTTTGGGAACTGGACCATAAATCAAATAACATGTCCCAACATTTTTGGTTGTATACCAAGAATACATATGGCTGACTGCTGATATAGGATGGTCTGACACATTGAAAAATGAGCAAATTTCTAGAATAATTCCGTGAGTAGCAATGGCAAGAGTAGCAAACATGGGAAAGGAAAGTAACATGTTGGAAAGGTATATTTTTTTTTTCTGAAGGAAATGTTTTATTGCATTTTCCTTGGCCTTGAAAACAGAATTAAGCCCATCTTTTGAGCTTGTATTTGCTTTGATAACCTTCAGTCCAGCAGAGCTCGTTTCTCAAAGTGGGACTTGCAACGATATGAGATGCACATGTGTGCGCACATACACACATGAACTCACACACACACACACGCACACACACACACACACATTAGCAAAGCCCCCCTGGGAGCAAATGAGGCTGCAGACATTGCGGTGCCTGAGTCACTACAGTCACCGAAATGCCAAGGGACTTCTTGATCTATCAGGGACAAACTTTTCTCATGCTCACACCCTGTATGCTGTATGTCACAGCCATGATTAACACATCTCAGAATATAGTCTTCGCATACCAAAACAGCCCCATCATTCCAGTACGCTTCTCGCTCCCTGTTATTTTCATTTTCTCTCAGCCCTTTGCTTTCAGCTGTGACTCAGACAATACAGTAAGCCAAGATATAAGAAATTGCCTCTTTTTTATCTCACTCTTACCATAAGTGACTACCTCAGCTCTTATGATAGGCATTACCATACTTGGGGCATATTTGACAGCCTAAACCCATTTAGGAAAAAAAGAAGTTAGAGAAAGTGTCTTTGTCACCCTTCAGATGTGGTCAGCAAGCCCCGCAGAGCACGTGGCAGATATCACAGCCTCCGGTCTGTGCACACCCCTGTGGACTGGGCTCACTGCTCACCTAAACCCCTGAAGGACATGGAACAATTGACATGAGCTCGACTGAAATTGCTATGTGACAGTGTAGTGGAAAACTTGGATTTTGAACGATTGCAGGGAGGGCAGCAAGGAGCTCTTGTGTTTAGAAGTGGACGCACTTACGCTGCCAATGGCCATGCGTCAAAGCTGATATTCAGCAATGAAATTCAAGTGCAGGAGGGAGGCATGAATAATGATTTGATGAAAAGCTTTTAGATTGTTTATTTCAACATGAGCGGGCTCTAGCTTGACACTCTAGAGTTCAGTTCATAGGCCGCTTCATGGCTCTCTCTGTAATTGGAAGGAATGACTGAATCCTATAACAGTCTCATTAATCTTCACAGCACACTGCAAGTCAGAATAGCAATAAGGCAATTAACACACAAAGATAATCAAAATAAACTGCCCAATCACTGCAATGTGCATGTTAAGATTTCACAGAGAGAGACAGATTGAGAGTGAGAGAGACAGAGAGACAGAGAGAAAGACAGTTATAATATTAGAAAAAAATATTTTCCACCCAGTCACACAAAATATTGCATTATTCAGTACATACAGCATGATAATGGTACTACTAGTCCTTATGTCATAATCCATGTGAGCATTCATATAGAGGCTCAAATCAATACTTTAATTTAATGATATGCCTCTGTACATATGACTTGTCATGTGGCTATAGTTCAGCAGAATATGCTGTTAACAACAGAATATGTTGTTAAATGTCCCCTTTGTTGCAGTGCGGAAGAAATGTTAATGTTATCCTACTGCCGAGGCCATATTGGTTTGGATATTATGAAAGTTCAGATAACAACTTCAGCCTTACTGCTGCCTCTCAGATTTGCATAAAAAACAGGAGATATACAAATATTTGTCTCTCCCTTTTTATCTCTCTCCCTCACACGCACACACACACACACACACGCACGGGCACGCGCGCACACATTATGCGGTGTATCGTCACACAGTATTGATCTAGGATTTTTACATCATAGGTTTAGAAATACTGCCAAGGACAGGACACAGGTTACTTTAATGTATAGGCAGGCTTATTCCACACTTGTTTAAAACAGCTTCTAAGAGTTAAGACAACATCCTATCAAACACTGATTTGTGTATATTTCTCTTTTTCAGGTTGCACATTCATAATGTATACTAATCTGTATTCTGTTTCCAAGGATTTAGATAATGATCGAGGAGGAAAAGAGCACAGGGACTGATGGAAGGGCATTATTTCTTGCTTCTAATTTATTGTTCCCTGTCAAACTATGTGGCTGCCATGAAAGTCATATGTGTGATCTGATTTACAAAGCCGATCAGCTGATGTTCTCGCTGTGGATTCCGATAAATCTGCCCTCTATAAATGCATTCACGAAGGTTCATAAAGGTTTTTAATCTTCATTCAGCGGATGGATATTTTATGTTCATGGAAGAAACACAGCATAATTTTTATTTTTTCATATTTTTTTTATTTTACAGTTTTTCCCCACTCTGGCTGTGTGCCAAGGATCAAGACATTTTTATGGCTTTATATAGCTCCACTCTCCTTCTCCTTTGGATTTCTGGATAAAAGTTAGGTTGTCCATATAAACATATGGTTACTCAGAACACTGGGCAGACACAGTTTCAAAATAAGAATGGAAATATTTTCATAATATCCCTATCTCTTTTTGTCTATCACTTCATCTGCGTCACATGCTGGTGACTGGTTTTCCCACACCAAAATAGGCATAACTGCCATCAATGTGCAGGCATGACGAATTCAAATGGAACTCATCCTACCCTTCAGGTTTTGTTTTTGTTTTTTTCATGCTAGAGGCAGTAAATATGGGAATTGGTTCTTTCTCTGGCATTAGTGCTGTGTCCTGCATATCTTCTGCAGTATGTGATCAATAATACACAGAACAGACAGGGAAATTAGGACCTGCCTTATGAAAATATTTCATATAAACAAAACAACTGATGGAGTTAGGCACAATGTGCTCAGCTGATAAGAAACAGTCAGTATATGATACAGTAGAGGCCTGCAGTTGATGTAATTTGCTGTGATTAGGGGACTGTGCTGACTGAGAAAAAACGCTTATCAAATATCATGTGAACGAATATGCCTGTTGTCTTGGATGAAATAATAGATTCACATAATTTCACACTTAATCACCACGATCATGCAACTCAGCCATATAGTGATGAGAAATGTTGCATAATATCAAGCAGACCACTCATTGCTGTGATGTTTAGTGAATATTAAGGACGCATCAGTGATAAAATTACATGCAACAAGTACATAATTTATTGTTTCAATACAAATGTTACAGCACACTTGGATTTCATAAATATCACAAGACGCCACACATGTTGTAAGAGCGTTCAGTACATCAACAGTGACAAAAAATGTGTGCGAAAATAGCTTGAAAAGAAACATTCAGTAAACATTCATTTGACTGACATTCTCAACCTGGCCAAGAAACAAGTTCACGTATAATATATTTTCTTTTAGTTTATTTTGTTTTATTTTATTTTATTTTGCTTTATTTTATTTTACTTTACTTTACTTTACTTTACTTAGTTTATTTTTTGTATTATGGTTGAAGCATTATTTCACTTTCATAAAAAATTCACATTTAGATACATCAATAATAACATTAGCTGTGCTGAGAGAGAGTAGCCATCATGGATGTTAAGCCTATTTTCTGACTCTCATCTTTAGCTGGAAACAGACAAAGTACTTTTTAATATTATCTGTGTTGTTGCTGCAGTCTGTATATGTGTGAGTATAGTTATACATACAGTTTTCTTGACCACTATCAATAATGCTAGAAGTGGCATCATTAATAGCTGACAGTTCATGAACTTACTAATGGTGTAAATGCTTAAACATGAAAGTGCAATACAGTGCTGCTTTAAGTCTATGCTTTTTTAACTGTGAGCCAACTAGCTGAAAGCATGGTGAAACTCTTGTAGCAGAAACCTCATGGATTAGCTAACCTGAGGCTCATCTTTTTAGCTCCTGTCCATCCATGACATATGCCTGATTCTAAATCTGTTCTTCCGTCATGCTGAATGAGCAATGGCTCAATGTGCTTTCTTAAATATTGAAAATATTATATTTGCCATGTCCTGGTGTATCCTCTGAGACGCAAGTTCTCAACCTTTTTATCGTCACTGATCCCCAAAATGATACACATCAGGCTGGGGACCCGTATTCCAGGGATTCCTGTCTGATAAGATTTATTTATTCCATAAATGTCTAAAGAGTAGATTGGCAAATTGACACTGAGGAGTGTGAAGCCTATGGTAACAACGGGTTGGTGAAGACCTCACGGATCAGCTAACCTAGGGCTCATCGTTTTAATTTCTGTCCCTCCATGATATATCCCTGATTCTAAAGCTATTTTTTTCTGAAATTAGGAATAGTGAAATTTTTCTGGAGACCCCCTGGAACCCCCTCAAGGACCCCTGGGGATCCACTGACACCAGGTTGAGAACCACTGCCCTCATTCATAGGCAACAGCCTCATACCTCCTTGTTTGTGGCAGATGTCCAGAATGAAGAATATTCTGATTTAAGTTCAGTGAAATCAGGTGTTTGAACTACGGGGAATCTATGGGCAAGCTTTGGTGGTGCTGGGTCCTCCACGTGCACACGAGTGCACCGTGGGCAGCGCCTGTGGTTCCACACCATGAACTGTGCCTGGAATGTTGCAGTGTCAGCTAGTCATTAAAGAATCATGGCACATAATTGCATTGTGTCCTCTAGCACGGAGGGGGTGAAGACACAAATTTCATTCCCCATTATACCGGCCTATTGATGAAATAGCAACCATAAAGAGCTCTGACACAGCCACAGTGCAAGGAGAGGCCACAGCCAGGAGGGAGCAGTGTGGATATAAAGTTCAAACCTACTCCCAATGGACTGATAAAGATCACATTGGAAAGGAATGGCACCAAGGCAGACGACAAACACGTCACTACAAATACCAAATAGGCATGCAAATGGTCAATAATTTCTGAAGTGCATATGGACATAACTTTTTTTTTTTTTTTTAAATACAGATCTGATGAGGTTTTTTTTAACAGTGATGGATGAATTCAATGTCAGTAGCTGATGATGAATCAGTGAATACAACAGTTGACCATGTGATTAATCAAACTTATTCAGCTCTTCAGAATCTGTTTTGTGCTTTGTGCTTTTAAGCACAGTGAAACTGTTGAAAAATTATGTGATAACATTTGACATTCCATTTGAGCATGAAAGAAGAGTCATTCTGACATTTACTTTACTGTAGAGCCATAAGAAATATGTACTGTGAAGCTTGTTTTTCACACAGCAAACTCTGACATATGATGACACCATATTTACGTCCATTGTATAGGGTCAATGACAACAGTGCCATCTAAAGCAAGCAATACAGTACAGAGAGATTCCTCAAAAGGAACAAAGTTCACAGTTTTACAGTGTTAGCTGACTTCACTCCAGAGGTAATGCCACGTGCACTAAAACACAGGTCACAAACACTGATTTAGACTGGCAGAGAACCCCCTGCTCCCCCTCCCACCCTCAGTTGCTACATTTAGCATGCTGCTGCTTTGATCAGAACATACTAGAGATCACAAGCTTGACTGGGGAATGGGGTTATGTCTATCGCAACACCTCAACCTCTCTTTTTTAGAGTGCCTGTGAGATTGCCACAGTGCGAGCCATTTAGATCAGGACAAGTGGGGTTAATTCTCTGACAGAGGCCTTCTAATGAGTGCTGATCCTTGTAATGCTTGCCCATGTCAAAAGTCACAACATTCACAAGAACCTCTGGTCTTAAGAGAGGCAATAAAAAATAAAGTATTGTTTGAGCTTGGCCCTTCTCATCTCATTACAACCTGCAAAGTGGGAATTGTATACTTTGTAATGTAATAATCTATTCTCAGCCTTGTTTTTTAGGAGGGAGTTATCTGATTCTCCAGCTAAACAGCGGAGATAATGGATTTATTCGTGTTTATTGGGCTGGGCTCAGCTGGATTGGGGCATTTCCTGGGGACTGCAAACCAAGAGAGGGAGAGAGGAGGGAATAGAGGAAGGGAGGAGATATGGAAGGAAACTGACTGGAACAACTGGAACAGCAGAGGCACCGCTCAGTTGTCCGCTCAGTGTCCTTTCCAAATGTTAGGTAGATTTCATAAAGATCCAGACATCTGTTTACACTGAGAAGACTCTGGGAAATATCAGGGAGCACCAGGGAAAGCGCACTGATCAGGAGTGCCGACTACTTCTTATGTTTACTGAACTGAGTGGTCACCACCTCTAGCCCTGGAACTTTGTTATCACTTGGCTATTTCTATGCACTGTTTATTATTGTGTGAGGTTTGTACTCTTGTGCCATGACTAAGGAAACGGCTTCTCTGGTTTCAGTAAACACTGTACATGCTGAAGCTCAGCAACCACATAATCCAATCAACAAACACATTATGCAACAAAAGGGACTTGTGGGCACATAGGATAAGAAAGACTAATGGTTTGTCCTATAATTCTCAGAAGGCAACATGTGCATGGTATGGAATTATAATGGTGTGTATGTCTCACAAAGGCACCAAAATGATGTTATCATTGTGCTACTATTAGGTAATTTATATTATAATTTATTTATTTGTGGCCACCTGCTAACAGTGGACTAAAGGTGGGTATGTGCAGTATGCAAATGCATAAGAAAAGTATGCATGGGAATTTATACATAAAATGGCTGCATGCTTTAGAGGCCATTACCCAGGGTAGCCAGATTAACCATAGTGACTTCTGTTTTGTACTGAAATACAGTATAATGGATAATTATGACTTTATGACTGATACTGGAGTCCTGCAGAAGAATTAGATTGCAAGTTTTATCATTTGAGTCACAGATCCTGGCCCTAGGCGTTCCTCAACTTGCAGCACTGAGATGTAGATAAACATTCTGTGAATGTTTCCATCTCCAGTGCTATCTGCTGGTAACAGATAGTCCCGTGCAACTGGCTGTAAAACATTACAGCAGGGAGCAGTGCCTCAGAACATTGCCGGAGTGTTTGAGGCGTGAAGCCTGGCAATGGAGACAGAGAGACAGGTTCTGCCACACCTGTTGTTGCTCATCTCTCACACTCTGAAAATCCATCAAAAGAGAAGGAACTAACTGTAGTCTTGGTTGGTTTGGAATGTATGTCTTTAGACAAAGTGCCAAAAAGGCTTTGAGTTTGATCCTACTGTTTTTCTTTTCCACACTTTCACACGGAAAGTAGGTGACTAATTATTCATGTCTTTCTACCATGCCCAAATGGAATCTGTGGGATCCTTCAGCATTTACATTTAAATATATACAAAACGTTTTTATGTTGGCAAATAGTGGTGGAATACCTCTTAGAAATAAAGACTTAACCCACACATTTTACATATTTTTGCCAAGAACATCAGAGAAGTTAAAATAGATGCCCACAGATTCCATTTGAGGCTGCTTATAGCCTGTACAGACCACTTAGTAATGTAAATAAACTGCTGAGATACTGCCCAAGTCTACCTACTGTGGGCAGTCAGTCAATGTGAAATAACTTAGATGAATATTTAAGAAATAGATATTGAAAAAAATGTGGTGAGGTAGATGTAAAGTCAACTTGATAAACGTAATAAAAGGAAAAGTGATCTACCTACAGTATTTATTCACTGGTGTGGAAAAAGAAAGTCCTTTCCCTCCTCAGCCAGACATGTCCATCATTACCGTTCCCTTAAACCAGTCTTTAGAGACTCCATCAGTCAGTTTGACTGTATTACCTTCATTAGTCAATTGGAAAAAGTCAGTGGCAGCAGTGTAAACATGTCTGTATCGTCCTGTTGACAGGGCTCAGTGTTCCAAGGTTAGAGGACAGTTGTTACGCCTTTTCTGCAGTTCCCGTTAGGGTCCATTGTTTTGTCCACAACACCACAAAGCCCCTCACCCTTACCCAGACTCCCTTCATTGGGGTCACTGTCCTCTGAGCTGCCCTTACTCCTCCCTTGCTGTTCACTCTGCCAGCTTTGCCTACTGTAGATGTATCCATTTGAAGGCCCAACATTGGGGAAGCGATTTTTCTTCATACAAAGCAGCTCCTTGAAGGCATATCTGAACTCTGGGCTACGACAGTAAATGAGTGGGTTGAAGGCAGAGTTAGCATAACCTATCCAATTGAGTATCCGGAAAGTGAGGTTGATGTTGTCTACCTTCCATATGGCCACTACCACATTGAGCAAGAAAAATGGCAGCCAGCACAGAGTGAAGATCCCCATGATGATGCCCAGTGTCTTGAGGGCCTTGTGTTCCCGCAAGCAAAACTTGGTCTTTTTGGCGCCACGCCCATCGTTGGCCTCCAAAGAGTCGGGGTTGGTGTTTTGGACATTATGAAAACGACCCACACTTTGGTCAATCTTCCGCAGTTGGCGCTTAGCCTCCTGGAAGACACGGCTGTAGACAAAGACCATGATGATCAATGGGATGTAGAAGGAGATGATGGAGGAGGTGATGGCGTAAGCTGTGTTGGTATTGAATTCACAGCAGTTACTGTTTGCATTGCAACGCTGAGCTTCAATATCATCTGACGTCCACCACTTCATATGGATGGGCAGGAAGGAAATCAGGGCAGCAATCACCCACACCAGCAGCACCACAATGCGAGCCTTGCACTTGGTCAACATGGACTGATAACGGAAGGGAGAGGTGATGGCCAAATAACGGTCTAGAGCTATGACACACAGGGTCTCGATGCTGGCAGTCACACACAGCACATCAGTAGCAGTCCAGAACTCACACCAGAAACTACCAAAGTGCCAAGTATTGAATATAATGTAACAGGCTCCAAAAGGAACAACAATGAGGCCCATCACAAGGTCAGCACAGGCCAGGGACGTGATGAAACAGTTGGTGACATTTTGGAGACGTTGGAAGCGAGCAATAGCCGTGATTACCAGGATGTTGCCGAAGACGATGCTCAAGACGAGCAAGGACATGAGCATGCCCAGCAGGACCATTTCTGCCTCACTGTAGGGGTCTTCATTTTCGTGTGAATGTGAGTCTAACAATGAGGTGTTCATCTCTTCACTCACATTAAGGAATACTGTGGGGGTCGGACTTCCCATAATCTGAAAAGACCAGATGTAGATAACATACACACACACACACACACACACACACACATACACAGACACATATTACTGTACACTTGGTTGAGAATCACAATTTATGGACAGTCTAAAGTGCACTGATATGGAGAGGAAATGAATAAAATGTATGTAAAATGTATAAAGACATGCCTTTTTTAAACAAAATTTACTATCTAAAAGAGTGACCACTGATGTGTCTGTTGTTGGTTTTATTTTGAAAAATTAAAAAAAGAGTTGAAAAAACTTCACAGTACTAACACTACAGCAGGCTTTTGTTAAATCCTCGTTGTCTGCAGCAAACATAGCTTAAAAACATCTCAAATATTATTAAAATGATTTTACAAACCTCGACAGGTTGCTGCTCTGTTCCTGGTTTCCCATACAAAACAGAAATCTCAAGGTTTTGGATAGTTCCTGCAAGTATGGAGTTTCACATGTCTTTCTCTCGCTTTTTCTTAATCTCCTTGTGTCTCTCACTCACTCAGTCCCTGAGCTGAGCTGTGTCTCGTCTAATGTGTCTCCCAGGCTATTTGTCAGAGCCCTTATAACATGCAGTGATGACATCATGGTCGGTGCTCAGCCAATCAGGCAACAAGCCTGTGGAGGGAGCTAAGAGCTCCTGAGAGTTTGAACACATAATCCCTACTGCTGCAGGGCTGCATAAGAGAAAAGGTGCAAAAACAAATGAGCTCTTGTTTGGACTTTTCATTCTTCCTGTGCATGTTTTTAAGAATTTTGGAAGAATTAGCTTGAAAACTGTGCATCTATTCATTTTAAAATTCATGTATTTTGTTCCAAGTTCACTTAAAGCAAGTAATATTCTCAGCACCGAGGAGATTTTACAGCTCTCGCTTGTTAATGAACAGTCTGGGCCTTTTTATGAATACATGCGGATTTGAGTTGTTTGGAGATGAGGTGCTGTAACTGCAAAGTAAAACTAATGTTTTTTGATTTATAGTCAGGTTTGTCTTTGTGAAAACAAAAAAGGCAATTCCCACTGACCTTTTCCTCTCATTAGATTTCCGACTGGTTCAGTGTAAACTGTATGCTGCTGTCTCATCAAAAACTTGGGTCTGGAGTGGTTCAGTCCTTGGAAATATATGAAATGAAAAAAGACTTTCTTGATTATGTAATGCTACTAGGATAAATATTTTAAGGTTAAGCTATACAAATTCCCCTCCTATTTCTGGTATGAATATTTATCCATGGCCTTTTAGTGTCCCTGTCTTAAAAATCAAGAGTAGTCTATAACCTCCTGAACAAAAACAAACTCCCCCACAATATTTCAGCGAAATAGAACTGCGTGTATAGGATCCGGGACATATTTGCATCCTTTCAGCTGATAACATCAGTACATGCAAACAAACATATATGTAGTCAAGGGAAAGTATTTGTGGCTTTACCTGACATAACATTCAAATTTTGAGAGCGCTCCTGTATTATCTGTGGCTTGCTAACAGCGCAGAGCTCTGTGTCGGAGCAATAGTGCTAGTGGTGTTAGTAGAAAAAGGCAGGAGGATGAGAGCTGGTGAACCACTCTGGCGTGTAAGTGGTTTTTCAGAGAGGCTCAAGTTATCCTCAATAACCTCCTTTCTAGTCTAAACTCTGCCATGACTTGGCCTTGCGCAAAATGGGTCTGTATGATGTCTCCCTGCTGAATAAGTAAGTGTGTGAGCTTTGAGGGGGGATGCATTGAGGGTGTGTGTTTGAGCACAAAGCACAGCCATTGTGAGTATTTACACATCCACATGGATTTCAGAGATAAAGCAGGAATAAGAATTAAATGACCTCATTTAAAGCAGTACTTCCAAAACTCTGATAATTGCCAGATAATTTTGGCCATCACAGGTTCATTTTATGTGCTTTGTAGATGTCATGCCGGGAGGTGGTGGAGGACCCAAATGCAGGAGCCAGGAGACACGGAGTTCAGCAAACAGCAAGAACTAGAAAGCTAACAAGACACACCTGGGGAAGGGGCTGGAGCACAAGACAGGAGAACACAGAGGATAGGCCGAGGGAAACACTGGGAGGGCAGCAGAATCAGAACAATCGGGTATGGCACTGGGAGGGGCAAACAAGACTAACCAGACACAGGTGAAAATACTAATGGGAACAGGACAAGAGACCAAAGGAAAACAGAAAAAACAAGAGACTAACAAAAGTACAAAAACACAGAAAACACAAAACCATGACAGTAGAGGTATATGCGGGACATATGCCACATATGAGGTAACACCGTGCAATCTTACAACAAACAGAGGCTCTCTTGCTGCTACAACACAGAACCAAAACAAGCATGTTGGCGAGGCATTTTCTTTACAAACTTACCATATTTTTTTTACTTCTCTCACTCTTAGATTTTATTGGCTATTGCCTGTCTGTGTTTAAATTTGAGCAATTCACCAACTCAGACTAGAGGAGTATGGCAAGACCTGTCCTGATGTCAGTCACAAAAAATCACACTTTGAAATAGTTGTGATGGAGACAAGAGACAGAAATCCTTTAACCTCAAATTATGAAGATCTTCTGTATCGACTGTGCCACTCTGACCCCCAAAGTATTATGGGCTCAGTTGGAGTGACAAATTGTCAAGAGAAGAAAAGAAAAGAAAAAGTGAAAGAAAATGGGCAAAATTGTTCAGCTTATACTGATAAGCTGCAGGCTGGTGAAGTTGTTCTTGGCATTACATGATCTTTTCTCTAAGAGTGATGGTCATTGGTCCTCTGAATCGTGTGCATGTGTTTGTCTAGGGAGTGTTTGCCTATGGTGTGTGTGTGTGTGTGTGATTTGTGTGCTTTTGTGGATTTGCTGTGAGTGCATACCAGGAGGTCTGCAGCATGGGATCAATTGATGCCCTGATAGCTGAGGTGTCGATTGACAGAGAACACATTGTGCTAACTTGAAATGATACAAAATGAAAATAGCAATTGAAGCAAAACGGGAAGTTGTCTTGGAGGAAGAGTCACTTTGGTTGAGGGGAGAGACACAAGGGGTAGAATTACAGGGTGTTTTTTTTTGTTTGTTTGTTTTTTTGAGTTTTGGGCGTCTCATGTTGTGTAATGTTTTTGGTGGAGATCTCTGTAAACAATCATTTGATTCTCAGTAAACATGTTCAGGTAGGGTAAGCAGTCAAACAAATTTAGGAATGATATAAGCATTGTGTAAGAACATGAATCATAAACAGAGCCCTTAGAGAAGAAGTGGAAGTAGATGTGTATATATAGAGTACTGATGTATGAGTATGAGTGTGTGTGTGTGTGTGCGTGTGTGTGTGTGTGTGTACACCTGTGTGTACGCACACACACAAACACACTTTATGAGGACTGGCTTCCATTCATTTTGACAGCCTTCTATAGCCTTTCCCTGATCTTAACCATAACGAACGCATGCCTAACCCAAACCTTAGTCCCAGCCTTAACCAATAAGCAATAATAAAATGCATTCTGGTCTTCACCATGTAGCATGTGTGTGACTGTGTGTGTGTGTGTGTGTGCGTGTGTGTGTGTATGTGCAAGGCCTGCCCTAGTGTGAGTGTAGGAAGTGATGATGCTTTCCAGACCTGTGACCTTCCCTCGGATAGAGACGCCACAGGCACTGTGCTTCGTCCTTGTACAGCTAGCTTTCACAAAAAGACTTTTGACTGATGACGCAACAGCAAATCAGACCTGTGACTACCATAAGCTGCGTTCTCAATATTCAGTTTTTTAATGGAGACCATACAAACTACTTACTATGATCTACCTCTTAAAATAAATCAATTCACTTCAAATGGCCACTGATTTACTATTAATTTATGAATTGGTCTTACAGGCTCCTATTAGAGTTCTTATGCTGCTACTTGGCTTTAGGGCTAGATTTCATGTGTGAGCTCTCTGGGGAGAGTCTAAAGCATGCTCACACATCATCCTATGTTTCATAAGTTTCATCCAGATTGATTGCCCAGATTGTCGTATATTGTTATGATCTGTAGGATGTCCTGTACTTACACCTGAAAACAAACAAACCAACAATAGCATGTGGGTATCGTGGCTTTGGGCTCTGAATCCTGTGCTATTACCTGTCCTGTTTGTGATTTAGAGAATGGAGCTTATTCTACCGCTGCGCTCACTAAACGGCACCCTGGGCCAAAGCAACAGATATATAGTGTGCCATAAATGTAATGTAATGTAAATGTGATTCTGTTCAATGTCCTGTTTTGAAGCTTTAGACATCAGGAGCCTGTATGTTCAATTAATCATAACTGGTTTCCTCAGCCTGTGATGTCTGACTTCCTGCATCCTGTCACTCTCCAACACAGTCATTCCACAATTGGAGAGCCACTAAGAGTCTTGGCTCTTGTCAGCAGTTAGATACTGTATATTGTTAGATACTGTATACTGTTGAGTCAAACAATGTTTCATCTCGTCCAGTCCCCCA
>OMLB01018347.1:26234-38751 GCA_900302555.1 Myripristis jacobus | reverse complement strand
ATGTGCCCCCCCCCCAACACACACACACATGCACACACACCTAACCCCCATCTAACCCCGAATTCTAACACACCTCTCTCTACCCTGTATGTGGAACAATACCTGGAGGCATTATTCCTCTGGGGAACGAGACTGCTTCCCAGAGAGGGAGTGGGAGTAGAAAGGAAAGGGCTTTAGCTTTCTCTCTCTCTCTCCCTCTCATTCAATTCAGTGAGATGTGAATATATATTAAAAGGTCAATATTGGTCGGGGACTGTGCGGGTGCTATCTGTGGGAAAAAAAAATATTATGACAACTGCAAGGTGTCTGTCTTTTTTCACAAGCCTCTTTGGTATACTGTCTCATATTATTTCTCTTTCACCTTTCACACATACACACAGATGTGTGTATGTGTCTATGTGATCCCTGATGCATCTACAAGAAGTATTTCTGCAAGAGCGTTAGATATAAAAGGATCACGTGGTTGCAGGAGGAGGTGATTTACAGTACATCAGAGAGCTTTAATTATCCTCACAAGAATGAAGAGGAGTCATGTCATGATTACTTGGAAGCGTTCACCCAACCATTGTTCCACACACCATCCTTCTCTCACCTCCAACCTATAACTGCCAAAAACCAAATGGGCAAAAACGAAAGAAGACATCAGAAAATTGAGTTTCAAATTGAACATGATAATGTAAAAAAAATATTTCTCTGCCACTGACTGTCCAATTATGTCTAATCCATTCAGTCTTGCTCTGATTTTAGGAATGACTTTCCAGGCCAATCAATTCATGACCTTATCTAATTCATTTGAACTGAGGCATTCCCTTGAGGATTAGTTCAGAGCCTAAATCACTAATTGCTTCTGTGGTATTAGCTCTCCCTAAGGGACTGCGGCTGAGTTCCACCCAAAACTTAATAGTCTATAACCAATGCAGACAAAAAAAAATCCACTGCTGTTTTCTCTGCCATGGTAGCATAGAGGCCAATTATTTGGACTTGTTGCAATCACTATAATTACTTGGAATAACATGTTTTTCAGTCAATTGAAATAGTAAGACAGAACTATTTGTATGTTTTGAATGGATGAGAGTGCGAGACTACGCCTGGTTTGCACAGGTTTTTAACTTGCAGAACACACCTCATTGTTCACCCAGCTCAACCCTGAGAGCAAAAGTTCAGCCTCAGGAAAAGGCTGTAAAAACCCGGGAGTCAACACAACATTATAACCAGTTTACTGTGCCGTTAAAAAAAGGTTTGGGTGGTGGCCACTAGAACTTGACATAGTTCACAGGTTGCATTTAGCTCAATGGGCTCTGATAAGTCTGCCCACTGACACAAGCAGAGGAGAAATTACAGTATGAAGATTCACATCAGGCACATCAGTGTAAATGACAATTTGTTTAAAGGGTGTTGCTGTACCAACTCAACATGCCAGCCTCTTTTGGAATTAATAACTGTGTTAGGACATCCATCGTCTCACCCATATTCCCTTCCACTCTCATTTTTTCCAGAAGTGTTGCTATGGTCAAAAAGCAAGGTCTGTTTCCAAAACAATTACCCTTTCTCTTTTCTCTACTGGTCACCACCGCAAATCAACACACATTTCACTATTCGACATTCATGGTAAAAAAAAAAAAAAAAAGAATAAATACAGTCTATGCCAAGGTAAACTGTATTTTAGTCAGTGGAACGGTTCCCCGCCCCCCTCAGCCTTTCTCGGCTTGGTGTTTTCAACAGGCCAAAGAAATTGTTGGTCTCATGAGGGCCACTTAGTTTGTCTGATGTTTTATTGATGCTGACACACAAACACAAACCTTCGCAGGGGTTGTATGACTTCATGTCTGTGAAGGTTAAAGGTTAAATGTTGTAATTGACCTAGTGTCCTATTTAGGCAAACCCTGTAACCAGAATCCCTGTCACACGACACAAGCAGGAGTCCTTGTGTAACGCATGTGTGAGGAGAACACATGGATTTAATAAAGGGTTTATGAAATGAACTGGGAAGTTAAGAAATGAGCTTAACTCTTCTTTTTTAAATTTTTTTTAACAGCAACATTTAAACTCAATCCATGGCCATGTGTAGACTACATTGGTACTAACCTGTCCGGGGAATCCTGGTAATGAGTTTCATTAAGGCCATATTTAGGATAATGTAATTCCAAACAATGGACGGTAATGGCCAGTGTCAGCTGCATCAGCCCACCAACTGTGCTGAGTGTTCAGAGAACATCTTATTTCATTTTCAAATTGGGAAAACTCTAGCTTAAACCTCATGGGAGAAAATTAGATAATATGCATTAGAGTCCTCATTACTCAGGGAGGAAAATTAACTTTACTCTAAGCTTTAATCAGTGTACACTAATCTGCATCATCCAGCGAAAAAGTCCACGACAAACGCCAGATCAGCACAGAATCTTCATCCATCTTTTGTCAAAAAACAAAAAACACTGCAGGTTTTTTTTTTTTTTTATTAAGATTCAGTTCCATTAAAATCATCCCTATACAAATACACAAGAACAGCGTGCCTTCCATAAATCACAGCCTTTCTAGATGTCGTTCCAGCAGTTCAGGCAGTCTGTCTGGTCTCGTGTGGTGTTTATATACCCTCAGGCTTGAGCGGCAGCTGAGTGTTTGTGGCTGATGGGCATTTTCCCACCACAAACTGTTTGGGTTGTGCCATCAATCTTTAATGGGCATGGGCAGTAGTTAGAAAGCGAGGAGATGGAGGAGAGTAAATCGAGATATAAATAATGAACAGCTACCATTTTGTCTCCCAAATCTGTTGAATGAAAGTGATGGCCCAGAAGCACCCGGAGATCTTAAAACTTTAACCATCTATATGAACAAAAAGCCTTTTTTATGGTCTCAAGTTAGTATTTACAGGACAGAAATATGGATGCTCACCACTTTCCATGAGCACTGACAGTGATTTTGTTAGGTTATGTGTCCATACACTGAGATGCTTGCATAGTCTGTGAATTGACTGAATAAAGACGTGGATTTGCAGTGTCTGCCAAAGGACCCTTATCATGATCCTTCACTTGTAACTAAAGCACATAGTATCATTTGTTAACCCACTCGATGTGGGACCCTGTTACCTGAATAATGTGACTCTACTGTACAGCTCAGACAATAGG
Source organism: Myripristis jacobus (assembly GCA_900302555.1). Classification (NCBI taxonomy): domain Eukaryota; kingdom Metazoa; phylum Chordata; class Actinopteri; order Holocentriformes; family Holocentridae; genus Myripristis; species Myripristis jacobus. The sequence goes on along the minus strand of OMLB01018347.1, from coordinate 35,629 downwards.
CGCTAGTGCTGACCCAGTGAACTGACTATCCTTTTTCCTTCCCACTTCCACACTGATTTATGACCAAATAAACAGGGCGTGGGTAGATTTCTTTCTGTGTGCTGCTTAAGGAAGTGGCTTCATCCTTCCCTACTCTCCAACACCATTAAGCCTCTTTCCAGCATCTCTGGAAAGAGGGTGCCCCGTTCCAGTCCATATGGGAGGGAGAACTGAGTCGAACTCTCTCTGGTTTTGTTTTTCTCTGTAATTTCGGGCAGCCATCCAGCTTGTATAAATAGCTACAGTCTTACGAAGATTCTGTCCACTGAAGCAATTAGTTCTGAAGGAGACATGCATATTCACAAGATGCAAATGGCTGTGTGTGTGTGTGTGTGAGAGAGAGAGCAAAGTACAGAGTGTGTCAGTGTTGCTAAGATCTTCGTGTGTTAGTGATAATACTTGAGAGGACGGCTTCCTGTTCTTTCTGCAGCTTGTACAGTGGAAATGGATGCAAGCTCGGTTATTTATGTTGCAATTCGCCATTATCTTCATAGCATGTGCCACCTGTTTTTCTGTCTCTCAGCATGCGCAAGCACACTCACACACTCACATAGGGGACTTAGTGCCAGTCTTATCTTCAGTAATGAGCTGAGATGTGCCACTATCATCCTGCCCCTCCCTGCCACTCTATTGTTCAGAGCTTCTGAGCTCCTGCGGATTAATGGATTGTTCTGTGGCTTGATGCACACTGACAGACCAGAACAACCCCAGAAGATTTGTGAATGAAAAAAGCCATGTTTAAATTAACTGTGAGAGATTTCATAACACCCCTCTCCATTACCCAACATAACTTCTGATGCTGGTTCGAGTGTGTGTGTGTGTGTGTGTGTGTGTGTGTGTGTGTGTGTGTTGAGAATGAGCTGCATAGGAGCACTGCTTTGAAAATGTGATCCTAGATAACAGGTCATACCTCTGTATGGATGGCAATGTCAATATTTATGGATTACATTACAAATAAATGCAGTATTAACACTAGATAGCTACATTTGTGCTTTGCCTCCCTGTCTTTTTCCTATTTTTGTTGTTGTTGTTTGTTTTTGTTTTTTTCCCCCTTTGTGAGCAAGAGATAATGAATTCTTGACCCATAGCCAACAAGCAGGCCTTAACAGATATTATGTGCAGCTAAACTGTAATCAGGTGCAACATCAGTCACAGTCCATCTTCGATAACAACGGCCACATCTGTGATAACAGCAGTGACTGGCTAAAACTTCAAAGCAGGGCTCCAAATGCATTCTGACGGGTCATCCATGATGTTGCAAGCACGTCATTAAAGAACAGTCTCTCTAAATACCCCGAGGGGCTTTCTGAATTCAAATGCATTTATATATCTTTGTTTTGCCTCAGTCACAGTTTCTATTTCCTTTTTTTAACCTGTGTGGTCTGGGCTGTGTTTTATTATGCTGTCACTATAATCTTATTACTTTTCTGTATTGAAATACAATTAGGCCAGAGCACATATTTACCATGACACCAACACCAGGCTGACCTGAGGACCAAGCTAACTATAAATAAAAGAGTTCTATCCTTCATTCAAAATACATGTGTCTGTGTTCACTTTGTACTTTAGGACTTACAGATGAGTATGAGGGGTCAGGGGGGATACCGATGACTTCATGCTAACCAGAGAAATCTAACTGCTGAGAGTGCATCAGCCATCAAATAGTATCATAATGAAGCAAAAGAGGAGGGTGAATTGAAAGCAAAGCTGGGGAGCATTATGTGTTTAAATGCACATGTTAAATTACAATGTCACTGCCTATTAAAAGTAACGTGTTACGTAACAAAAGGTCCTTCGCTTTACTTATCCTCAAAATGTTACATCATTTCCTTGACATCTCAGGGGAGTGGAGCACTGATTTTCAGAAAAAAAAAGGCACAAAAAGTAAAAGGCAATCTGTACGTATCAGTTTGAGTGGTTTATGGACTGATTCCACTTAGTCACTCTGTAAAGGCAGTGTCCAATTTCAGTGCAGCTGTGTGGAGCAGCGAGTCCCAGAGTCCAGCCATTCTCACGACAGAGAGATTCTGATGCACTGAAACATGCCTTTTTGTTTTTTTGTTTTTTTTGGAGCAGCAGACACTGATTGACCTTTATTTGAGAGAGAGGGAGAGAGAGAGAGAGAGAGAGACTTGCTTACTGGAAAGTAGTGGATAGCTGGCATTGAGTATATGGTACAAAATAGTATACTGACTTGTTAAACAACAACAAATAACATGGGGGGAGGCAGAGGTATAGTGCAATGCATCACGATTAATTATTTCTGTTATCATATGGTCAATTTGACCTGTGTATGGTGAACCCTAGGTTTCAGAATAAACTAGGACAGCTCTGTCTTGTCTGTATTACTTGTAAATATGCAAAGCCGAAACGCATTTTGATTGATTTTTGATTGAATTGTACCCCTTACAAGAAGATTAAAAAAAATTCAAGAAACCACATCTCTATTAAGAACCATTTCAAGAATCCAATGATCCTAACACTCAGACTCTATCTCAGTGGGAACAAGAAGTGGGAGTTTCACTCCCCTTTGCAGAGTGGGAAAGACTATGGGCAGACACTGCAGTAATTTCCAGGTCGGTCATATTTAGAGTTATGAAAGTGAAAATCTTTCACAGAGCATATATCACTTTAGAAGAATAGACCCAAGCTCCTCTGATCTCTGCTGGCATGGTTGTGGTCAAGTGGGAACTTTCTTTCATCTGGCCTGCAGTCAGGTCCTTTTGGACAAAAGTGTTTCACTCGATTTCAGTAATAATGAATATATATCTCTCTCCTTGTCCTGTTGTTCACTTGCGAGGTTATGGGGTTGAAGAACGAAAGACAAAGAAAGGCAAATGGTAGGCTTAGCCATTTTGGCTGCTAAAACAATGATTCTGTTAAACTGGAAGATTCATAAGCCAAATCCCTTTCTTAATGTATATTTCCACATGTTTTGTGCTCACTCAGAGAAAGCCCACTGTTCTCAAGTTGTTGATGGATCTGCAGTAATGCAGCTTACTGCATATTAACAACAACCAATCAATGTGACTCCCTAATTTGATTTTAGCAATTGCATCGAATAAATAGCTGTTTTATTATGATGCTGTTATGGGGATAATTTAATTGTATGCACTGAAACTCCCCAGGCACTAATATAAAATATTTGTGTTTCTGATGCACTGAGGCATGCCATTTCCTATTTCAGGATAAAATTTCCAAATGCCGGCTGTCAGTGTTTGAAATATTACCCCAAAATGGCATTGGGAATGGCATGGGTTTTATGTTTGTTTTACTGTTGTTCAAAGTTGTTGAAGTTTTAAAACAATTATAGTACACTTACTTGTTGATTAGCATGCAGATTTAATTAGGAATCACAGGAAAACATCAGAGGGGGAAGAGAGAAAAAAAACATGAAAACTCAGCTTGGGGGTACCAATTTGGCCAGGGGCACGCACTGGCATGCTAACAGGTGCCCATGAAAATAAGTAGCCTATGGAAATAATGATGGTACCAACTCCTAACAGGGGCTTAAAAACAAGATGATGTTATTCTACTCTGAGGGATTATTGACTCTCCTCTGCTGCATCGCCGTTAAAGGATTCATGGTTTATGTGTTTGGATAGCTGCAGGGTGAGCACTGGTCTTAGTTGGACTATTGTAAATCTTCTAGAGGAGCTTGTGATCCTTTGACAGCTCTATCAGAGAGGTTAGCTAGCTGATGAAAGAGAGGCTTAACTCCCTGCTTGCATTTTACTGTTGTTCTGTGGCCTCGCTGGCCTGTCTGGCATCGTATTCGCGTTGGCCTACAGCCGTCCCCAACAGACACCAACTATATGATGCACACACACACACACACACAGACAGCCACACACACGAGCACACCAATACATGAACACACATTAACAGTGGAAAGTCATGCACATACATTCTGATGAAGTTGCCAGAATTACTAGTTTGCTACTGTGGGGACAGCTGCTTGAGACCAGACTCAGAAAGACATGCATGGATACACACGTACTGATGAATAGATACACAGAGGCAGGCACACACACACACACACAGAGAGAGAGAGAGAGAGAGAGAGAGAGAGAGAGAGAGAGAGAGAGAGAGAAACAAATTCCCATGTCCATGCCATTAAAAAAGTAGCCATACTTCAGCTTTTACTTCTTTCTCAGTGGAAACCTCAAATAGAGAAACACTTGACACTAAAGTACATTCATGTAGTAATAAGCCTTAATTTAAAGTTAACTAATTTATATTGAAGTTATTTGCTGATGGTGCTCGTGTTAACTTAGATATTTGGAACATACTAATGTATTACGCTCCACCATTTTCACTTGGTTTCACAGCAGATGATTTTCATGATGAACTGATTTGCAGTTTCATATACAAATTCTACACCAAGTCACTTTGGCTGATTTCATCACATCAGCTGACTTGTTTATCTACTAATTTACTTACAACTGTAATAAATTTGTACAAATTAACATTAGTTAAGTAACTTGATACTTATTACTATATGAATTAAATTGTTTATTTTCCCCAACTGATAAATAACATGAACTATCATCATTGCAAATTATCTAACTTGAAGAGTGCACTCTCCAAAGTTGGAGTGTGGCATGTGTAGCATATGGTGCCTCCTCCCCTCTCTGGTGCTCGGACTTGGGCCAAATTAAAAACACCCCTTTTTCACCTTCAAGGAAAGGGGAAAATAGGGAGGCACTGCCCACATATCTCTCCTTTTCTGGTGTTTGGAAGGTTTTGAATCACAGCAACTATAAGAGGTCCTTAATCATTCAGTCATAACTGTGCACAAAAAATATCAGGCTGGTAGGCCTAAGAGTATGCCACATTGGTTGTGGACAGATAGATATAACCAATCACACGATCCCCACCAGGCTAATGCCTGGCAGACATAATAGTATATGAATTAATCTAATAAACTGCCTTTATGTACACTTTAATGTTAATGTAGGTCTGATCAGTTATTAATAGGTCTGATCAGTTGTCAGTAAGACAACTTTGCTTGTGGAAACAATACAGCAGTAGTACATTTCTGAGCTGTTTCCATTCATTCAATTCAATTTAATTTTATTTGTATAGCATCAAATCATAACAAAAGTTATCTCAAGGCCCTTTACAGAAAACCAACAGATACTGGCCAAATCCATGGACCAAAATCTCCCCCAGGAGCAAACACAGGGCAACCATGGCAAGGAAAAAAACCTTTTAACAGGGCCAAAAACCTCGAGCAGAACCCGGCTCTGGGTGGGCGGTTATCTGCCTCAACCGGAAGGGTTGAGAGATAGACAGAGAGACAGAGAGACAGGGAGGAGCACATTGCATGACACAGAACGATGAAAGTTCAACATAGGGCTGTATAGTAATACTAGCGGTGATAATAGCAGTAACGACAATACTAATAGTGGTTGCAACAACAGTAGTAATCATAATAACACTACTAGCAATAATAATAATACTTCTGATAATAGTAATAGTAGTAGAAACAATGATAGCAAGAATAGTAATAATGATAAATATAGGTCCGATAGTAGCAGGACTGAGAAATACTAATAATTGGAGTAGTAATAATATGACTAATGACAACTAAAATACATATTGTAGAAATGGATGTTGATCAGAATCATGGGTTCTTTGCAGCAGATGCTTTGTCATCACGGATGCAGACTCTACAGCTCCAGAGGCAGAAATACCTGCTGAGAAGTGACAGAGCAAGAGAGACAGGAGCGGAGAGAGCACAAAACTACAGGAGAGAGAAGATGGCCGGTTAGTAACATGCATTAAGGGAATATGGGTATGAGAGGAAGGAGAGAGGAGAGAGAGGAGAGAGAGAGCTTAGTGCATCGTGAAAGGGCCACCATTGCTTTCACAATGAGCCAGTCAAGTCATGTTCATATCTGGCATTTGGACCAAACTGAATAAATTCAACATGGGCCTCAGAACCCTAGAAAACCATATCTTCGTCTGTTTCTCTGCAGATTACGTAAAGCCTGAGGTAATTAAAAAACCTGAGAGCATGTGGTCTCAGTGCTGATTCAAATCTGACTCTATTAAATGCCACTGGTTTCCCTTTTGACGGGATTTCCTGGGGATGATTGCGGCCATCAATGAGATAAAAAGTTATGGGCTGGACTCGGAAGTCATGATGAGTGATGGCGAGGATGTGTGGCGAGACCAGCTCAGGAGTCAGCACCGGTAACAATGTGTGAAATTAACATTACTCTCACAGTTTGCCCCTGGATTTTTCCAGGCGCAATTATGGCAACTTGGTCCAGTCATCTGTGCCAAATCTGTGTCAGTCTCTGTTCTCTGAGTGATGCAGGAATAATCTCCCTTGGCACAGATACAGTGTCTTCCTAGAGAGCTGCTATCTCTGATGCCATGAAGATTGTAAAACTCACTGACCAGAATATCTGGTTGTTTTAAAACATGCATTCTAGTGTTGGGACGCTGAGAGAAAGCCCTGTTGTCAGAAACCATCTGCTGTGTGTTGTACGTGTATGCATGTGTCTGTGCACATTTGTTTAGCATCTTGGTGTGTTAGCATTGTGGGAATCAGTGCAAACAAATTGACATAAGAATCTCAGTCGTAAGCTTTCCTATTTCAATCCACCTATTTTTACGGAAATTTTGCATTTTGCATTTGCACAGAAAAAAAACTGAATGTAAACAGCGGAAATTCACAAAAACTCAAAGTAAACTTTTTATGCTTGACTGCGGTGAATTATAGTTGCCTTGTCAACAAACAGAAAATGCAGTAAAGGAATTTTTCAGTTTTTACTTAAAGTGTGCACATAATTCAGATGGAAACATAGCCACTGTCATGTGTGCAGTAGCCCTGCTTTATTAAAAAACCAATCAGGCACTCACCTCTACCAGATCATCAGAAACTGTCTATTTTGATCACCAGACCAGCCATGAGTTGTGTGGTCGGAGTCGACTGAGCGGTTAACATGTGTGAGCACACACCCTGACCCTAGTTTCACAGGTCAACAACCTCATACTGCCTCGATGACATTGCTGTGCAGCTAATACATGCTGTCTCACTCCAACGACCCTGCCTGAGTGACTTAGTGGAGATAAACGCAGCTTGGGTGTCCTCACATTGATGAGCTTCCTAACCCAGAGGAAGATTGGACAAGCCCGGGGGATGAGGCTAATTACAGGCCATTACTACACTGATGACTGGATAGCACAGTGACACAGCCTTGTAATTCTACAGACATCACAGGTTAAACCAGACCGGGCTTGTTTTCTTGTCAGCCACTCTAAAAGATTGGAGGCAATGTTTCCTGTCTGGAAAAAGAGCCAGCTTTTTTTGTTGTTTGTTTTTGACTGGAAGGCTGCTCCCGCCTGCATGTTAGGAATGCATTTGTCTATCAAATGAGAAAAAAGAGAACAACATGGCGTGCCATTTACATCAGTTAATCTTTGTCCCTTTTGTGCAAATCCAACAGTGACACGTCAGCAATATTTAAGACACACAGACACACAAACAGAAACACACAGAGACAGACACACACACACACAGGCTGTAAACATTTAAATGTATTTTATGTATTAAATAGAAAGATGGTCTAGGCTACTTTGAAAATATGAGCTGTGAGATGAAGTGGAAACAGAGGTTAGAGGACCTGATGCTTCACAGCCTGCCGGCAGATTACTTTTACAGGTCTTTAGACAGATTATTAACTTTTGTTTACTGTGCATTTTGCAGACGAGCGTTCGTCTTTATATCAGGCCAGTGCTGGAACTTAGGCGGTTTCTATTTCTGAGTAAAGACGTAGACCTGTAAGGAAAAAAAAGGAGGGTTAAACTGGAGGAAAGCAGAGGAAAACCCCAAACTGACCAAAGTCACACAGTTTCTCTTTGTGCTTATTCACAAAGATGCATTGCTGCTTGATATATGACTCAAGACGTGAGAATTGGTAGGTTCCAATATTTCATTCAGCATAAACACAATCTATCAAGAAGCATAAAATAGATAAAATAGAATAGTTATCGCTAAAATGTTTTTATTGTCATCATTGCACATGAAAACACGAAACTTTGAGAAACTGGGGTCCTTGCTATGCGGAGTGAGCCCCAGCAACCCCAGCTTCTCCTGAGTCATAAAAGCCATTTTCTTCTGAGGAGGAATTAAAAGTTACTTTCACGTGGCAGAGTGGCAGCAATCCGATCAGAACATGAAATCATCAATCAGCATGCCAGTTTGGTACTCTCCTTATATGCTGAAAGTGCAGCCCCCTAAAACTCTAGGAAAAGCTTTTATTGACTTTCAGTAACACTCAAATCCTTGTAGATGATGATGAGTAATCCTAAAAGAGAAAATTCAAATTTTTACTGTATTTATCGTATCTCAACATAAATAGATAAATTAAACTAATTAATTAACTGAAAAATAAATAATCAACTTAGAATTGCTTTTTACTTGCTTACTGTTTTGGTCTAAGAATACGCCAATCTTCTAAAAGTTAAAGCAATACTGAAATAACTGCTACTTGGTGGTTAAACCACATTTTAAAAGGGTATGAATTTTTTTGTGATAATCAAGGGTTAGTGATAGAGTTAGGAGATTTTATCCATCAAAGATGTCATCTATGCACGAAAACTGCATAGACTGATTTTACCGATTCCCTCTGCTTCCCTTTATACACCAGGTTAAAGACAGGTTATTTATCTTGGTCAGCTATGTAGGAAGGCTTAAAAGTCCCTCATTTACAATCACGAGGAAATGAGAGTTAATATATTTGCCATCTTATCTTATAAAAACCTACCACAGGCGATTGTATTTCTGAAACAGAACCTTTGTTTTCTTCTTGTTCAACAAGAACGAGTTGTACTAGTCTTTGCTGACACACATTTCAAAATACTATGTCACAGGATCAGGTCACCCTGTGTATGCTGCACCATCCTCCTCTCTGTAGACATTTTTAAAAACACATTGTATGTCTCTGTTTTTAGAGAAAAATCTGCCTTCAAGGGAATGTTTCTGATATTGTCTCTTGTCTTTGCGATATGAGGATGCATAAAGAAGTGCTGAGAGCGCCTTCTCCAAAAGTTGTGATCGTGTGTAGCATACGATGTCCTCCATGTTCCAGTCATGTTCATTAGGTTTCTAATGTTTCTGGGCACTACACGCCTGTTTTCTATCTACAATCAAAACAGCCCCCTGCCTGCCCCACCTGTTCCTCATTACTAATCAGCTCCACCTATAGCTGTATTTCCTATAGCTGTTCCTGTATCGGTGTGTTGGTCACCAGAGCTCAGTATTGCCTGAGGCTTTTTTTTTTTTTTTAAATTATTTCATTTTTATTTTCCTATATCAGTTTGCTTCAGTTTTAACATTA
>OMLB01018347.1:0-26196 GCA_900302555.1 Myripristis jacobus | reverse complement strand
CGTCACGACACAGCTGGAGGTTGTATTTAAACCTTTCAGAAGCCCTGACTTACACATGATACACATGAATTTAGACACAAGGAAAGAAACAAAGGTTCAATGCAGGAAACCCACATGATTAAAAGTTAAAAAAAAAAAAAAAAAAAAAAAAAAAAAAAAAAAGTGAATGACCTACTTAGAAGTGGTAGAACAAGAAGTAAGTAACGACTATCTTGTGTAGGAGGAGAAAAAAAGTTGCAAAATCAAGATGAGTAGACTGAACGACTGAATTTAGAAGACAACAAAAACTGCCCTTACAAAGGGTTTAGAGTTTATTCATTTGGTTGTAAACACTTCATAAATGTTATAAGCATCTATTCTGTTCAATCTCAGAACTTACTAGTTGCTTAGCTTACTCTGTCCTGTCCTTTTATCAGTCAACCATCTTCAGTATCTGCATCGATGTATGAAAACTGTGTTTATAATCGTTTATTAATGATTTATAAAGTGTTCACAACCTAATTAATAACCTAATTAGAAACCATTCATAAACCCTCGGTAAGGGTAGCCTTATTTCTAAAGTTGTACATGAAATAGAAATAAACATAGACCAAAAACTTAAAATAGTCCTGCAGTAGTGAAATCACAGGGGGATTTGAGCATGGAAAAAAATGAGAGGGTGTAGGATATGTGTGTGCAGAGGAATTGTGCTGAGTCAATAAAGGAAACATTTCAGTTTCAGTTTTTTCACTAGTGTCCAGAGGTAAAGAGAATTTCGATATTGCCCTTCTCTGACAAACGTGATGCATATGACTGAAACAATAAACTATGTGGCCTTTCTGCAGATTCAAGAAAACACCATGCTTTTAGTTTATCTAAGGGCACATGAAGGAAGTGGTGAATGGTATTGTGAGGACGCGGAACTGTACCATTGGGTGGTGTTCCCTATATTTTCTGCTTTACCGTGACTTTTAGTTCCTTTTTTTCTGCTTGGGGACATACTGTTCAGCACTTATCAGATACCCGCCACTCAGAGGAAGGAGCAAATTGACGTTGCATAACCACTTAGGGGCTTTGAATGAGGCCTGTGATTTGCTGCTGTAGCTTGGCTAAAGTCGCACACCCATATTTTGTTGTAATAGTTATTGTGAGTCCTTCGTGGCTTGATTATTAGTATCAGACTGATTACTGAAGCAGAGACAACAGACAGAGTAAACAGTGCAGGTAGTGTATCTGAGAGCTGCTTGTTAAGCGTAGCATTAAGCAGAACATGAGCATCCCCTGCATGCACTTGATACTGGAAGTTGGGGTTTGAAACATCGTGTCAGTAAATAAAAACAAGTACAATTACATTATTTAACTGTCTGTAAGACATGTTGCAGTGTTTAGCGTTTCTGTCTAACAACTATACTCATTTTTCTTGCATATTTACTTCCTGTTTTGAAGGCAGACTATTGCAACTATCTCCACATCTCAGCTGTTTTTGGTTCCTTTCCAAAGCCAGTCTCATTAGCTCGTGTCTGCTCCTTTTGCTCTTGCAATTTTTGAAACAGCTTCTCTCCGGAAATATATATTTGTATATTGTACATTTTATTTTGTGCACACGGTTATCTTGCAAAAGGGATTTTAATCTCAGAGGCACTTCCTGAATAAATCTTTGTATCATGCAGACAAACACGACAGAGAGGGCAAAGCAAGATGGAGCAAAAGTGCAACTTCAAAGTCTTACTCTGTGTCAAATGTAAAGTTGAAGTCTCTTTCAGGATTCAGAGATATCCACATGCCCTTGTCACAATCTCTTCTCCTGTTCTGGGAGAGGGCGGAAGGGGCATTTGAGATACCAGGTGTCCACATGGGACGGGCTCACCTTTGCACTGTTGCCATTTATGCTGTGTTATTTTTCCCCTGACACTTCATTTGTATGTCATAGCTTTTGACTGGCACACTGAGCACAGCATTGGTTACTCTCCATGTGGAATGGGATAGGATACAAAGTCTCACATTATACCCTGACTGGACGCCTGGGTAATTGGAAACCTCATTTAGCAGAGCGGTGACGTACAGTGCGACAGTTAATACAAACACTGCCACACAAGCCCTAACGGAAGACATGCTTAGGAGTGGGAAATATTCACCCATGGGCACATCATCTGCCAGGGCACACTCAGTTATAAATCTTTCCCCTAGGGTTCCAGTTAGCTCCTAATGTTAGCTCCTGTGAGGAAAATTACTGTGGAGCAGTGCGCTATGCAGGACTCCAGCCGAGGTATTAACATGAAGCCAGCACACACACACACACTCCCCCCCATCACTAAATCTTATTTTATTCACCAAATAGACTTATCATAATGCATTATCAGCCAAATAGACTTGATGATGATGCATGCTTAGCCTCATCAGTGAGACAAGTGAGATAGTGTTATGTCATACCAAATTAATGATACACAAAGCCATTAGGCGCACAAACATCAAAGGATCGTATATAGTCTGGCCAGAGGGTGTGAGGACAGTGGGGGATTGGTAGAAAGGGGTCATTTATGGTATTTCTATGTAGCCCTGTGGAAATGTTGAGTAAGTAGGACATGTGAAATGACTGGCAAGTTCTAAGAAGACACAATGAACATCACAGTGTGATGTTATCATAGGATCAATGACTCCAGGACACCATTAAATGTAAAAAAGCTCATTTGGCTATAAAGATAATTGCGCAGTGTGCTATATGCGCAACCCGACTTGTTAAATCACAAAGCTAACACTTCTACAGAAGGTCCCACATCCATTTAATAAGACCTGTAAAACCCATTTCATGCACATTTTGGCTCTCAGCGCTTCCCCTACGGCCTGTCATACTACTCTACCAACACACATTGATTTTCAGAAGAAGCTGTCTCCTCAGAATGGCTGAATGAGAGATTTTCTCCTTGCTTGTCATCTTCAAAGCATGTGTTGATCAGCTGGGGAGTGTGACCCTACCCTTAGGTCATGACTGTACTGTCCTTACATTGTTAAATGGCTTTCTGGTCGCACCAGAGATTACCTGCTTCCAAGTGTCCTGAAAAACATGGAAATCCTGGAAACTTAAGGAGTAAAAAAACGTATAAAATGGCCTAGAAATAGTCATGATATCCTGGAAAATTCTAAAGTTTCACAGAGAACACATTTTCAAATGTTTTCATAGGCTCATGTCGTACATTTTTAGATGCCCTATTGATTCCCAGCTGTCGTCCTTTGTCGAACCACATGATTGGAAACAACACTTTGATCAACACAGAGTTTGATCACCATGTGTGTTGTTAGCCTATTCATTTTTTTTTTTACCCATAAACAACATGATGTACAGCTCAACCACTTGTTGAGACATTGAATCATTCAATCATCTGAATCATTCTAAGGTGACTATGTACAAACATGCACGGTAAAGTCACTGAACATGTCCTTGAAAAATCCTGGATAATAATTTCCTCAGAAGAGTGGGAACCCTGATCAACCACAGCCACTGTGACAGTCCACTGGAGAGCTTGCTGTGCACAAAAAAAAAGGATAAATAAATAAATAAAAGCCATGTCAGGAAAAGAGATGTGGATATGTACAGCTGTAAATCAATGTGCCCATTAGTACTTTTCTCCAAATCATACAGCTGACTTGCATACATTACTGTGTTTGTTGTATCAGCAGAAAGGAGCTTGTAGGCCTGTAAACTCCATAGCGACTGGCCTCTACAAATCAGTCCAGCTGTTCACCTTTGTTTAGCCTGCTGAACTCTGAAAGATGAGCCCTCCGTGACTCGGGTTAGGATAATTATATTCATTTAGGTGCAAAGAAATCCCTCTGCAGCCATTGTGGAAAAGGTCCAACACATTTTGTGTGAACTAATTACAAATGCCCATGTTGCGACCTCTCTCATGCCAATTTGGCCTCTCTGACCTTGTCCTAAACTGGCTGGGACTGGAAGGGTTTGAACAATGGCCCAACCTGGGCTAGCTAGAAACAACCAAGCTGTATGGGTTTATCCTAATGACAGCGGCTCTCATTGCTTACACCACAGTGACATGATCAATACTACTCTATGAGAGAGAGCTTTAATTATTACAAATCCTGGCCACACATCAGACAAAGCATGAGAGCTTTAATTAATACACATCACACACTGTGGCCTTTCATCCTCCTTTTTCCTGTTACAAAACTAATCTTTCCTCATTACAGACACTCCCTGGACGAGTTTGGACTTTTCAGTGATTGGTCAGAGCATCGATCTTCATCATGAGTGACCGCAGAAGCTGATTTACAAAGGGGGTGTTGGTAAGATTTTATAACCACTTGAAAAGGGAAGGAATGCTGTGTACTACTGTATTTACAGATGTTAGGATGACAACAAGACATCATGCTTTTTCACTTAAGAGATGTGAGAATATTGAAACCAACAACAATATGCAAAACCTAAAAACAGTTCAAAATGTGTTAATCACTGGCAGCAAAAAAAAACAAGACAACAAAAGTGAATTGATGAGAACTGAACATAAAACATATTATAATAGCATGGCAGAATGATCTCAGTGGCTCTGTTAGAAGCAAGGATGCCTTCCAAAACTGTGAATTGTAAATTGTAAAACAATGTCATGTATATGTAGTCCATGAAACTATTCACTTATTCTTTTATTTTTATTTTATTTTATTAATTTAGTTATATAAAGGGACATGGAGTGACACTAAGCAATCCTAGAGACATATTGCCAGCCCTTTATTCGCAAATCTAAAAGTTGTTGAGAAATACAAGCTTGTGACATGCTGCTGAGTGGAAAAGCTGATTAACATTATAAACTGGCACAATGAGACTATTGTTCTTTTGTTCTACACCTTCCTCTCCTCAAATTCCCCAATAACTCTGAAACTTCAGTCTCATAGTCAGCACTGAGAGCTGTTTTAAGTTGATTTAAGCTGTGATGATACAATAGGTGGAATTACCTGTTACATGCTCTGTATTATTAACCCCTTGAACTTGATTCCCCCTTAAAGCTACATCACATTTATATCGAGTGAAATATTCACATCCAAGACTTATTGGCTTCACCATTACATCAAATAGGAAATGTCTTATGCATTATATTATACACGTTTACCTGTAATTCAGCATGACATTTCAGTATCTCTGGAAACCTTGGGATCTCCACTAGACTTTAACATGTAGTTCTGTGGGTGTGAACAAATCTCAGCTGTACAGCAAGCATTTGTAATGATGAATCCACTGATGGAATGGCTTGAATAGGTTTAAAACTCACTGCGTAAAACTTTAATTGTGACTATTTTGTTAAAATAACAATAAACACAACAGTACTTCAGCCATCCTTTACAGTACGTAGTGCAGTAGGACAGTTCCACATCTTGAGTGTGGGTTTTGGCAAGTGAATGACGGGTTGAGGCTGGTTCTTCCATTACATGCTTCTCACACATGCAGGACATACTATCCCCAGTCTTTCCACTTCATAAATCACTGCCTCGCTCACACTGTGGAGGCAGTAGTCATGACAGTTGGGAAACACCTACTGTATGACCCACTTGTCTGTCATAGACCAGTGCACATTCATAACAGAAACTTGTCAGTTCTTGGGAGCAAATGGTGTAACTATTTACAGCTCTACTCAAGTGCATACTCAGTATGGTGAATGAGCTACACAAATGTCGCTGGCAGTGCAGATAATGAGTGTTAGAAAATAGCCTGCCTTATAATGACATGCCAAGCTTAGATGAACTGAACAAGTGGTTTGATAGTGGACGTCAAAAAATTGTGTGTGTGTTTGTGTGTGAGTGTGTGTGTGCATATAGATAGAACACATTGCATGTATCTGTTTATTTATAGAGAGAGGTACTGTATATATGAGTATATATGGGTGAGTTAAATATAAGTAGGTCTTCCAGCTGCTTATGGTTTTGTATCTAGACAAATCAGATGTTGTGTGAAAGGTATTCACCCCATCATTTTCTCAGCAATTCTTTCATATGCTTTTTTTCCGTCAGAACACAGTCAGTTCCTGGACCCACCCTCTCTCTTGTTTTCAACATAAACAACCCAGGTCGGGAAACAGTATTTCCTGTTTGGTCAGACATTTCAGAGGGGAAATACAACCTAATCCTCTACACATGCATGGCATCCAACCCTGGATCAAATAGGAATGGTAAATACTTTCTCTGAACACTGGGTGGATGTGTCTTACCATTATCATGACTTTTCAGATACTGTTAGATTAGCTGTCAGTCATGAGGTGATATATTAAAGATTATGCTGGTAACTGTTTCTCTTCACACAGAGAATCTGAGCCAAACGAAATGCACTGAGAAAAAAATAGGTCTTCTGGGCTGCTCCTGGGGGTGTAATCTCATTTGTTAAAATCCGTTTGCTGTGAATCAAACAGCCAAACGCCTCAAGGAGGCTTTGTTACCTCAGTGCCAATTAAACCTTGTGCACACACACCGTGCATTACTGCTGTGCACGCTTGCTGTGCACGCTTACTTCCCCTCTCCATAAAACATCAGCTTAGCCTGCCATAGCTACAGAGGTTTAGCTGAGCATAGCATAGCAACAGAATGGCAGACAGCTTGCAGATTTGCATTCCCCTGCTGCATCGGCAGTGGAGTCGCAGGCACAGGCGTGCATGAGGATGGGAGGAGGTGCTGAATCTCAGGTGGGAGGGGAGGGGTGAGAAAGCTGTCCAAGTTCAAATATTCAATGAAATGCTGCCCATTGGAAAAAAATTACCCACACAAGCTTTAAACATTAAAATCATTTCAGCTTCCTGATTTATAGCTACCCCTCACAGTCCTGAAAAACTGCACCAAAAGACCAGAGACCCACATCAGAGAGTATTTCTCAGAACCTAGTCACAGCTTCACAGGTCCTCTCTGACACTGTAGAAATAAATATTGCTTTTCATAATAAAAGTGAAACTAAATTGAGAAAACTGAATTTGAAATTACAATTAATTTCACATTAGGTTTCTGACTGTTACACTTTATTTCAAATTACACTTTACAAATTACGTTTTTTAAGTCAATTTAGTTTTATAATTTTAGTGCATCAGCTTACATTTTACTCCTTCTCACCTAACACATGTCAATTACCATGTCACTTTTTATCAGTTTGTGATTTAAGATGCTACATGTAGCATTTTAACATCAATGAATTAATCATCACCCCACTAATTTTTACGCATTATTATAATTACCACAAACAAGCAAAACAACTGCTAAGAAGACTGTCAGCCTCTACCAGGCTTTACATGCAGTTTATATTTTGTGATAGATTTTGTGGTTATATTTTGGTTAAGATTTTGAAGGAATTTATTGAATTGCTCAATGACACAAAACAGGCAGAGAGTGCAAATGGAGTTCAAGCTTTAAGTCTCTTACAGTGTTAGATTGTGGAGCTGCTGAGAGGCCAATGGAAAACATCTGCAACAGGAGGCTGTAGAGTTAATTTTCAGAAATACCAGCTCCAACAGTACACTATGCTACAAGTATTGCTGCATCTTCAGGCATCCAGAGCCCTGGCTGGCAAATGTGCAATCCAAATTGTTTAACTAACACTAACCTCATGGACTGACAGCCAACTGTGGCTGCTGTCATCTATCAAGCCTCCCCAAAAAGAAGCTAATAATTAGTTATGAACTTTGTTTGACCCTGGTCTGATTACATCATATGGATGGAAAGGATGGATAATACACACACATGCAGTTAATCAGTGTGTCTCAGATACATACTGTGTCATACTGTCATACACAGTGACGTCTGTAAAATCGGGATTATTTAATGCAGCACTTAGGGTGAAGCAATTCACTGTACAATGGAGAGCTGTGTTTAAAATATGTTTGCTTGCTTAGCCAATACCAGGAAGAGATCTTATGACTTTGATCTTAGACTACATTCAATTCCATGAGCAGTTATTGTATCCATGTCTATCTAATACCTGTGCTTGCAATTTTGAATAAAAGATAGTGTTGACAATTCCTTTTAATGCTTGAGAAAAACAGGTAGGAACATGGAAAGAAAAGTTACTCTAGCCACATACTGGATTAAGGTTTGTATCTCTTCATCTAAAGAGGAAGATAATAGACCTTATCTTTTCAAATATATATGGCACAATCCGCATCTACCAAGTGTGATGACAAACAGTGCCTCAGGGACACTGCTTCAGTTCTGTTTCTAATTACTTTGCTGTGATATTTCAAAGCCGTTTTCAACACTTTCATGTTCAAGATTTCTTATCCTCATCGTATCTCTACATCACACCTCATTATCATCTGGTGTCCACTCAACTCATCCTCATTATCTCCAGCTCCTGCTTTATGAATCAGCAGATCAAACTATATTGGGTCAGTGAAATAGCATGGCATGGCGTCTCCTCGTTAAGTCCCGTACAATTTGTTTCACATATCATTAACCTTTTCACCACTTCACAGCAAATGTCACAGCATGGAGATTCACTGTGATATTGAAAATCCTTGGCCAGTAGCCTAGATGTGAAAATTGATGGCACTTCTACCATCTTTCATAACATGCAGTTAATTGTAGATGGACAAAACATGTTGCATGATGTAGTTGTGCATAGTCATGTTGCATTTTACAGCAAATAATATTCTTGGTGCAGGAAACATAATTAAAATCAACAATCAAAACAGCCTATCAAGGAATACTAGGCTGTGCAGCATCTTTGACAAGGTTGGTGTAATTGCTTGCATCTAATCTGGATGCAACTGTAAAAGGTAATAATGAAACATTAGAGCCAGCTTTAAAGGACAAACTCAATACTGATTCAGAAAACAGCTATTGGAGATGATGTTTGACGCAGGCCTACATTTTTAGCTACTTAAAACATTAACAACAAAAACTAAAAAGATTAACAGCCCAGTCGCTAGGAAAAAATGTTGGCATGTTACGATCCTAACCTTAACCATGATCATGAACATTTTCCTAACCTTAACCATGACTTTTTCCAAATCGTAACCAAGTAGTTTGGCTGGCTAATGAAACTAACGAGCTAATGTTTGCTACTTAATGTTAACAATCTTGTGACTTTGACGCAGGCCTCACCACATTGACTACATGTCTAATTGCTGATATGCAACAAAGTTTTGGTTCAGAAACATTGACATTTCAATGGTTTGCAGAAACTGTCTCTGCTGGCTAGCAAAAATAGCAACACACAACAGAAGCTGGCAATCTGCTTAAATAGTATGCCTTTAAGGAATTAAGATCATGATTACTGAAGATTTTGTAGGCTACAGTCTTACCTTTACACAAAAAAATTACCACTTATAACTAAACTAAAATTACAACCATGTGTGTAGGCCAAATATAAATGTTTGAAAATGCCCTATAATGGCATTCAAGATGGGATAATTGCAAAGATAAGAATGCAGTTGATATTCTTTTTCATGCCTGTCATATTTAGCCTTGACTTACAATTTAGCTTCTCTTAAAAGTGTACCTTTGGAAACAGAAAATATGTAGTATGACACAAAATAGAACATTTTTTCACACAAAATCAATAATCATTACTGACCCAAACCTCTACATTGTAGAGTATAGATGTGTTGTGATGCAGGCGGTGGTGGTGTTAGGGGCTGGTGTGTACATGATGTGTCAAGTTGGGGGCTGTGGAGTGTGTGCCCGTTGTGTGAGCTGCTCAGGATCATAGTCCAGGACCGCTTTTTTGCTCCAGTCCCTCACAGAGGCTGATCTACCGATTTCTCAATCAGCAGTAGCCTCAGTAGACCTTAATGCAGTGCAGCCACAAAATGTCTTGTATTTAAAGCAAGGAGCATGGCTTGATCATGGACATGACCAAATGTTCACAAACAATGATGCTAAATAACCACATTTATGAGCCAAAATGCTCACTTTTGATTCAAAGAAGCAAGTTCATGCCTTGCTCAGGGCTTTGTTGAACATCAGTCTACTGAATGTAGGAAATCTTTAACTGAAGTAGAGGTTGATGGGGCAAGCTGAGGGAAAGATGGTACCAGAGGCACATTACGATATTTGGTCACATAATAATTCTTGGAAAGCAGTGAGCATCCCAAATTGATTGTATCTATCTGTGTGAAATATCTGATGGTGGAATTTTCATTTAGGCACATGTCCTCTCTCCCTCTCTGTCTCTCTGTCTCTTTCTCTCACACCCTCTTTCCACAGGGGCCAAAAGGAAGCAAGTCCACAAGCCTTTCAGCAGATGGAAATAACCTTTCCAGATTGTCCCCTCTGCAGATATAATTATCACAGCAGCCCTGGCTGTTAGTGGAAGTGCTCCACTGCCCCCTGAATATCTTACCACGTTCCTCGGGAAGGCTGTTCTCCCATGGCCGTATGAAAGCCCATCATTACTGGCGCACTCAGGAACCTTGAGGAAGAAAAAGGAAAAATGTCGCTTGGGCTCAGATGGGTGAGTGGGAGCATCATGGTCAACCTCTCTAAGGGCAAAAGTGCAAGGTTGCCATTGAATTCTGGACAAAGTAGTGAATTACTATATTCATTTTATTTTGTTGACAAACACTGATTCACCCCTACAGCCCTGAATTACAATGCTCTTTTATCCTTTTCAGAAAGAGACAATGGCTTGTCATAATCTATAAATCATAGATAGATAGATAGATAGATAGATAGATAGATAGATAGATAGATAGATAGATAGATAGATAGATAGATTGGTGATGGGGTGGATGGGTACATTATTCCATTGCTCCATGGAGGCATACTATAGTGAGAAGAATGTACCAACCAGCTGGTTTTAAGCATGACAAGCTTACACAATGTCACAGACAGATGGATAGGTGGCCTTTAATGAGCTCTGTGGTCATAGGAGTCCTAAATGACCATTGTGGGGGAATGCATGGGTACTGAGTCCAACTGAGTGCTATGTGCCAGTGTGAAACACGTTCTTCCTCAGTGGAAGGAAGAAAGAAGTGTTATGAGGGAGAGAGAGAGGGAGGATGACAGAGGGAGACAACAAGCTGTGAGGGGAAATTTTGTGCAAGCTCTCCCTGGGGGCAAACATTTAATGATTAGGACGGACCAACCAGCTGGTTAAAAACAAGGACAACTTCTGTTAGCTGGGAATTCATGTGGACGGTGCATCCAGCTGAGTTCTCGGTGCCAAAGTGAGAGAGGCTGATACACACAGTATCCCTGTAGGTTCAGGTTCAACGGAGCTCAAAAGCACCAGGGATAACAACCATTTCATTTGTGCCTATGCATCTACCCAAAGGGAATTGGATTCTGTGTAACCCTCTTGAGAAGATACAATACTGCCAGTATTTCAGTGGCGATTCAGTGGTTTAACACTGTCTGAGACATAGTGTACATCGCACATGAAAAGACTCATCTCCTCTTGCATAAAGTCGCTCTCAAAAAGTTTGCAGAACTTTTGTCAACTTGTTGTTGGTGCTTACGTGTGGCCCCTTTGATAAAATTCATTATGCATGTTTGAGTGTGCATGTGTGTGTGGGCAGGAGTGCGTGTGCATATTTACCATGGCTGATAACCATGTGATAAAATCCCTTTGAGAAAAAGTTACAGCTCATACCCACAACTCTTATGGATCATTTTCAAGTGATGGATCGGAGGAACAAGTGTGTAATCAACCTTGACAGTCACATGGTGTTGCTGAGGGGTCGGTTTGAAGTTCAACTCAAGGCTGATGAGGACGTGCTGCATGCGAAGTGCTTGACAGAGCAGTGACTGTTTGATTAAAATGCCTATACATGCATGTGTGTATTTATGGTGTCTGCAAGTGTATGTGTGCATATATATTCTCGGCTCCTGGTTGGGTGTTGGTGCTGTATGTCTGCATTTATGCATGCTTGTATTTGAGTGTTGTGGCATCTTATCTCTATGTTCTTGAGCACATGATACCAGCTCCATGCCAACGGACATCATATGTGTTTGGGTTGAAATGAAACCTCGTACCCCTGAGTGTTCCTGATTGTTGGCAGTTCAGACTAGGACACCATAAGGACAAAATTACCCCCAGACAGACGGACTATTTATACTGTCGACTCCTTCCCAGTTCATCACATGGCAGTACTCAAGGAACCATGATCACTTTTAAAAAACATAGTTAGTACTACATACTAACATTGGTTAGTATGTGTCTACCATCTTCTTTTGGTTATTTTTGCAGTACAAACAAAAGTAACTTCCACATGCACTGTCAGTGAGCTCACTTGTTTTTCAGGTATTTACATTCAGTTTTATTTATTTATTTATTTATATAGCCCATAATCACAAATTACAAATTTGTCTCAAAGGGCTTTACAGGAAATACAACATTCTCTGTCCTTAGACCCTCACATCGGATGAGGAAGAACTCCTTAAAAAAAAAACCTTTAACCCCTTTGTTCCTTAAACTTAAGCAAGTGTTTTGCTTTAATCACATTTAAATGCTTTGAAATGAACTAAACCAGAGGTGTTCCCGCATTTACTGAGATATATTCTTCTTTATGAATATGTTTTCGTAAGCATTTCTCTACTTCAAGCTGCTTCTTCATCAAAGGCGAGAACGAAAAGGCCAAAAAGTGTCAACAGAAAAGCCTGAAACATACTCGGCTCAGATACAGCGGAAAGATGTCATCTTTCCATACACTTTGCATGACCAAATATTTAACTCCATATTTTGAAAGTACACAATTGTCTACAAGCAACTTCAAACAAAGACTAAGCGTCAACTGCGTCTCTCTCTCACTGATTCTACCATGAGCGTGGACTGCATGAACATGAGTCTCCTTCACAATAGACAGCGCCGGGAGGTTTGTCTTATAGGCAGTCTCACATCATTGGCTTATTGACAAAATAAATCCATCAGTCACAACCTCTTTATGAAGGAACCAGTGAAGTATTTATGACCTAGAACAGTATGTGAGTAGCCAGCAGGCAGGAATAGAAACACGTGAACAGGTCTGGCTGGTCTGCTGAGTTCCCAGAGTCTGGAACAAAACTATCAGCTACTACAACATTGCTTTCACGTAATCCACACCTCTGAAAAATGTACGTGTGTGTGTGCATGTGACCCATGTCTGCGTGTATTGTGTGTGTGTGTGTGTGTGCGTGTGTATGTGTTTGTGTTTGTGCACATGTGAGGGCTACTGTGTACATACTGTACACGCATGCATAAACAGTTACATGTAAGAAAGTTGAGATGTGTGATACGGACTTAGTTCTATGTAAGAAACATAATCTGTTCAAATGCTCATTCTGTGGCCCATATCCCAGCACGGCACCAAAGGGCTGCATTTTGATGAATCACATTACAAACCTATGACTGAATGAAGCTGTCAAACCAAAGAGCAATCTGGTAATTAGAGGGATGTTGGAGAGATGTTCTTTAACTACACGCTGCCTCACTTCCTGCAGGTGTACAGCAGCGCAGTTTCTTAAATGACTGCTGGTTTTATGACGAAGATTTCTATTCAGCATTCAGGTTTGCATTTTAATAAAAAGCAAAAGCGACAGGTTCACTGAATGAGAACTAAAAAAAAACAAAGTTAAAAGAAACATGTTCACCTATACACCTTAATAAAAAAAAGACCTTAATTAATTTGTTGATTCTCGTAGGTAAGGCCTTTAAAAAATAAAGTGAATGAAAAGAGTTTTTTATTCTCTAGCGTCACATTGTGTTCTCTTGTTATTCAGGATGTCTCATGACCGGAACAAGTCTGTGTCAGCGACATTTTCTGACACATATTAATATTGGCATCCAGCAAACAGGATAGTAATTAAAAAGACAACAGTAAGGACAGAGTGGGAAGGAAGTATGTCTGGTGGAATAAAACTGAAACTGTTAAATAAAAAAAAAAAAAAATTTATGAAATACTCTACAGTGTGGGCAGAAAACCAGACACACCAAGCATACTTCTCTTTTCACTTCTGCTATATTTATACTAACCATGGAGTTAATTTATACTGAGGTACTCTTTGTTACACCGGTATAGTCATAATACACTACAATACAATGTTTCATGTGGAAAATGTGTCATAACAGATGTAAATTACAGTGTATGTGGTGGGAAGATCTGGGCTGTGTGAGCGGGCTGGTGTTTGTTGAGGAAAGGATGAGTTATTTTAAAATGGATTTGCGCAATCATTTGAGGATGAAGATGAATCATCCCTTTATTTTTCGCTCACCTTTGTAAGTACTCTTCCTGGTTTGCAAACACGCACGCACGCACACACGCACACACACACACACAAACAGCAGAGAGCTCTAACCTTGTGTCTCCATATATGCACAGAGGAACTAACAAGCACAATGATAAAAGAGCATCAATAGAAGACTGAACAGCGCAGGCAGTGAAAGGCTGGAAAAACCATGGCCTTGCTTTTAACAATATTGTTAAAAGCAAGGAAACATTGTTTTTTGGGGTTTTTTGGGGGTTTTTAAGCGGTCCCATCTGAAAGAGGACGAAGGGAGTGAAATGGCCAGCGCTCTCCAGTCTGCCTCCCAAATGTCTGGATCTGGAACGAGAACTGCACACTGAGCTTGAAAGGCGTGCAGTCAGTTATGTCTTTGCTAACCTATTTTTCAGTCCTGTCATGGAGGTAATCACAACTGAGCATAATTGCTGTTTGTGGCCTGGCCCAAGATAGTAGCAATTAACTGATCTCTTATTTTTGTCCATGCATAGAACATTGCTCACCCTTTAGGGAACTGCGGAGGGTCTATTCTGCCTCAGTCCTCCATATGTGCTACTGAAGGAGGTCAGAAACATGGAAAGCAAAGGGCTTGTACCTGGCAAGCGGAGAGAGTTAAGAGACATCCACCATTTTCTCACCAGATGACAGTCGGTGAGGTCAACAGCAATCAACAGCAAACATAATTGGGGTATTATCAAATCCAAGAATGCTAATTTGCCACTTTTGACCATATAAAGAAAGTCCTCCTGAGTTGTCTTGGAGAAAATGACTTCTCGTTTAGAGTTGGCTTTGAAACTGAACCAAATTTCTCTGATGATACAATAACAATTTTGGTTTGATTTGATTTGATTTCATACAGAGGCCTCTTTATGGTTTAAGTGGTGCTGTGTGTTCGATGTAGATATCATAACCAATTAAGACAGAGAAGAATAGTTGAATTTCTTCATCATGAAATTCACCAGGTATTATGATACAAAGAAAAATCATTTTAAATTTTTTTTAATATCACAGCACTTATAGCAAAATCCCTACAATTGGGGGTCTGCGGCTTGATGAGGTTGACTTCCAATGACTCTTGGAGCTTACCATCAGTTCTCGCCAGACAAGTCACCCTCTGATGTATCCTTGGCTGACAAGAAAACCTCAAGTATCCTCAGCAGTCCTTCATCTTTGTATTACTTTGTTTTGGAACTGTGCCTCGCTGATTACATATTGTGCAAAATGGGTCATGGAGGACAAAAGAACGTGTAAGAATGTGTGTTACAAAAGAACCACTGACAGATGTTCTTTGATTGGCAGTGGAACGCATCTGCCTCCCATGTCTCACTGACATACTGTAGTTTCCCACTAATATAAGTTATCATTGTCTTTCCAGTTCGATGGGCGGTGGCTGTCTCCTAAGTGGACTCTTGGTCAACTTCTTGTGTGGAAAGCCCCTGGAGTGGGACAATAAGTTGTCATCAGCATTGCCTCTAACTGTTCTTCATGGTTTCTCCTCTCACAGCTTGTATCTCCAGGCTCCCACCTTAGTTTCTGACCTCAGGTTTGACCCCCTACTTTGCTCATTCCCTCACCTTTCAAAAAACTGTTCATGGGGAAACACGAACTGATGTCCTGGGTGATCTGTCTGCAGCCTCAAGAAGTTACCACACATCAACCTCTCCCATTCTTGCAACAAGTTTCCCTTCACCATAAAAATAGCAGACTGTTTTCTTTATAATGTACTCTGGGTGCGGCAAAGAGCTTTTGCATGTAGTTGCAGCATTAGGCCATACCCCATATGCAGGTTTCCAAACAAGACGGGGAGCTAACTGGTGTGATAAATTAAAAAGAGACATCTCTGACAACAGTATTAAAAGACAGACATGTTTACTCAAAATCATTATTTGGATATGGCTTTTTTGTTAGTCGCTGCACTCTGTGTCTAGACCCAATTACAAAATAATGGTTTGACCGTACATTTTGACGTAATACACACCTATGACGCCAGCCTTCTCATAATAGGGAAGGACATATAAATCACAAAGGCAGACGCTGCTGTGCAGCAAAATCATTTGATTAAAAAAGTTTCAACTCTATTTTGTAGCAGTGACCTGAACAGGCTCAAGTCGCCTGTGTGGCTGGCTTTTGACTAGTTCTTGTAATTACACAATAAATGGGGTTGTAGATTATCTGATTTGGGTAAGAGATTGTCTGGGGGAGATTAGAGGACTCACCGGTGCGGAATCACAGCCAGGGCTTGGAGGGAATGGGGTGGCGTCATAAAAATGTTCAAATAGAAGACTGAAAGGAGAGAGGAGCATGAGATAGGGGAGTGTAGGGGGAAAGGCACATGATGGAGAGATAAAGAGAGAGAGAGAGAGGGGGGGGGTCTATTTTATGGTTAAGATAAGAGCCATGCAATGTTCTGGGGGCAGAGAAGGAGATTCATTACATTGCCTGGCACTTTACATCATGAATGTTATCAGTGTGACCTTGTTGCTTAGACCAGGTCTGTGCTGAGAGTATTTGTTGCATGTGCCTCTGCAGTCCACTATATGGCAATACATCTAAACATGTGTACTCTCTCAAAATGTCAATAAGGTAAGCAAATTGTGTTCATAGCATTTTTGAACCAGACTGTGTGCAAACTGGTGACTCTAATCAGTTTTATTATTCTACTTGATATTGGAAATTGCAGAAATCATTATTTCAGGCTTCCATCCAACTGTGTTTAAACAAAGATCCCCATACTTTGAGCAAATTGATAATTCACGTAATTTTGTAATTCCCTTCACCTTGCTTTCTCTCACTATACATTTCATTTAAATGTTAAATTCAGTGACCTGGCAGTCTTGAATGGAGAAAACAGGATTATGGATTAATTAATTTCCAACCACATTAAACAGGAGTATGGAGTTGCAAATACATACTCCGTGTCTATAACATATTTTTTTGTAATTCTTGGTTCTAAACAAAGGATTAAGGTAATTACAATTCATTACGGGGGATTAGTTGCTGCACTCTCAGCAGTTTAGTCCAGTGGCAAATGAATAGAGCTGGAGGAAACATGTAAAGATGAAACAAACAATTTATCATTCTGGAAAGTCTGATAAAATAGTGTTGTCTGATAAAAAAAAAAATTGTATTAAAAGGTCTAATTCATGCACTGTTTAGCTGCTTGGTAACTGTTCCCCATCCATGAATAGATTTGTTTTCTCAGTGAGGTGTCAGTTGACATTTTTTTTCACTCTTGAACTCTTTTAGTACATAGTTTGTCAGAGTTAATAACACAAATGGCTATGCAGATGTATAACATGGGATCTAAATGTAATTTTAAGTTGCAAATGGCCCGTTTTCATCTTTCAAAACAGTGGAATTGATTTTGAATGAGATATGATGTTTAATGAAATTTTCTATCAGCGTGTAAATGTTCTTAAAAAGGTCTTAAAAATTATTTGTGTGAGACTGACAGACCAGTAATAATACTAAAAACACAGTGGGGGACAAAGATAGTTCAGTATTTTTAGAACCTCTTCAGATTTTACAAAAGGCTCCTATTTACCACCAAATTATAGACTTAACTTTTGCCACCCAGGGTTTGTGCCAAGATCACAAACGATGAATAATGCAGCTTTTTAACTCTGAATTTCACTGAAAGATGCATTAGCACAGCCTCCTATTATTAGCGTCGTGTTCTGGAAGAGGGCTGATATAATTATAGATTTTGATTGCTCCCCATCTCCACCATCAGCAGTGACATGTTGTTTACGAAATATGAATCAAGGAAATAATAGACTCGCATCGACCTGTTCCTCCACCTGCATATAAATGGGAATATTTATCAGAGGCGCAAGTGCATCGCAGAGAACCTGTGCAAGTGAGAGTCCCAGCGGGTTTCAGAGGCACAATGTTCCAGGTGTGCTTCTTCTCCCTAAATGTGTCCCTTTGCTCCTCAAACACTTCTGTAAATCTCATTAGGTCCCCGGTTGTAAGTTTTGTGATAATATCTCACAAGCTTAATATTAACTAACTTTTGACATGAAGCCATGCCGACACAAATGTGGGATCTACAGTAAAGTCACTGTAGTCACTGCCATTTCTAAAGCAAACATGTCTCTAAAGTGAAGATGAAAGGACTGAAGGGGTGCTTCAGCTGCTCCACTGTTATTTTATATCTTTCAGTCTCTCATTGCTGATATTACAGTAAATTATTGCTAAGGCTTTCTGATGCTTTTTTGTTTTTGAAGAGCAAATCCACAGAAGGAGAGATGTTCACAGCAGTTGCTATAGCAGCAGGATCACAGACGTGCAACAAAGAGCTGACTTTGTGGGCCTGCAGGAAGATAGGATCATCTGTAGTTACAAAAGAGCACAATAATCATCCAAAATACACCCAAGAACAAAATCGGCTAAATATAAGACACCTTAGCGAGTACAACATTTCACCAACAGGCTGGAAGAATGATAAGTTAAGAAAATGCCTTCAGCTTAGTTGACTGAGTACCACCCAGTCAACTAAGCTGAAGGAGTAATTACCTTCCTTGACTGCAGGGTATGACCTACAGGGATCTTTGTTGAGCTGTGTGTGACTGAAATCTCTGCACTGTTCTCTCTATAGATTGTTGTTGTCGTCTATCCACTGGTTAGATTTGCAGGTTATTAAGTGTCACCAAATCTTTGTTAACTGCTAGCTTAGAAAAAAAAGGAGAAAAAAAAGAGTGTTTTTTCATAGCTTGGAAATGCGATGACTATTTGTGCAGTTTTTCTTCAGCCTGAGCTATACTGAGCCATAACATTTGAGGTAATTAAGACCACCTGACTGGATTAGCCGTAATTAGAGGCCAAGTGCAGGTTGAGCCAAGGAATTTGTTTTGTGGATTTTTGATGTATTCTTTGCACGTGGTTTTGTTATTAAACTTTTTTATTGAGTATGTTGTAAGAGTTAAAATATGGCAGTGATGTTTGTCTTTTGTGTTTTTCTCTATATGTAGGTTGCAAGAGTGAAGCTTTTCTTTCAAACACAAGGGTGCGATTTTAAAAACATTGATCAATAGCAGTTACTCGCAAACTGAGACTGTTTACATACATTCATATTAGGTCACAGAAAATGCAGTGTTGATTCTCAGTGACAGTGGAAAAAAACAAGCGTTTAGCCAAATTATGACACACAACACACAAACACAACAATATCAAAAGTACATATATTTCCATATGTGGCATGATGCATCAGCGTTACAGATGTACACCCATGGAACTAGTCAGCTATGTCCTAAGCTCTGACAATAAGACATACCTAAACTCGGCAGTGGAACATGCCGAATGTTCAGAGATACTACAAAAGGATTCTCTGCATTGTCCGCCATGGGTGTTTAGCTGTATAGGACATGGATTTCATCCTGATTAAAGGACAAATAGTTGAAATAGTTCCTTTGTACGAACACCCCCAGGCTAGCAAACGGGACTGGATGGAGAACACCAGCACCATGTTTAACAAGGCCCTGTTCAGACTGTTTTCCTCAGGAAACTCAGCTCATTTGAAGTCAGCCCGTCTCTGCAACATGCGTTTTATCAAAGTGTTGTAGCAAGTGTCCTGTTGTGTGCTGTTTTGGGAGGGAGTAGCCTGACAGTTGAGGAACTGAACAAGATCAGGAAAGCAGGATTGGACTGACCCCAGACTGCATGGTGTTTTTAATGACTTGATTCCTACCCATATAGTGGTATTTGCTGCTCCATGCGTGTATGACATATCCACCAAGTTTGGTCCATTAACTCCTTCCCTGTCGCAAGAACGAGAGCTTCACTGAGAATGTACAGCTCCAAATTGAAGTAGTTATAGATTGGCAGAAAACACAAAACTGTAAAATTATTTCAAAGGATGCACATTCAGCCCCCTGGCTTTTGAAATACTAGAAATACTGTATGTTCTGCTGCAACACGGCCACTATGTTAACATGCAGAAGCACTTCATTCCCATATGGTGGCAGTATTGTACTGTATCGTATCGTATATCGTATATCGTATATAGTAAATCTTAAATCTTAAATCTTAAATCGTAAATTGTAAATCGTAAATCGTATCGTATCGTATCGTATCGTATCGTATCGTATCGTATCGTATCGTATCGTACCGTAGTGCATTCTCTGTATTTTGGGCACTACAATTTTGTTCACACCTGACTTGTGCCTTTTTTCTGTTTTTCTGTTTCTGAATTGACAGGATAAAATAATCATCATCAATAATAAATGCTCCTCACCTACACAAATACAATACATAAAAATAATACATTACATTTTTATCACTTCAAAAACAAACTCTTGGTTAAACATATAAACATGAAAAAGGAAAATCACAGAATTTACAATAAAATAACCTGTAAACATCCTAAATAAAATAAACGCTGCATAATGCTATGCCACTTCAACCAACCACCAATTACTCAAAGTTAATCTCATCAAATCCTCCAAATATGCACAACGATATTAAAATACTATAATTAAAATTCACCCACACAACTACCAAAGCATACTTTATCACATATCCACACATATTATATTAAACTTATCTACAGCACTCATGAGCTAACAATTCATTCTAATAAATCACATTATAATTAAATGATGCTGTGTCCATGCCCAACCCATCAATCTTTTCACTGATTAGTGATGTTATTGTCTTAAAGACGGTAAACAAAAAACTTGCAACATCCCTGCTGGCAAATATGTAATTAGTCTCTGAGCAATTATTCTAAATTGAAATTCATTTACCTCAAAGCTCCCACAACCACAAGAATGCACTGAAAATATTGTCCAGAGACCTACTTCTTCATATCATAAAGTGTTATAGCCTTGATATTTTCAGTGACTGATACTGACAACATTTGGAAAAAAAATGATATGTTGCTAGATTTGCCATTTTGCCACTCAATCCTATGGAGTCTTTGTTATTTTCACTGTTAGGTTGCACTTTTGCCCCTAAATGTCAGAAGCCTCCCCTGTAAACAATAAGCTGCCTGGGTGGAAAATGCTACCGAGAATTTTTTTTTTTTTTTTTTTTTTTGCAGTGAGGCATACTGGACCAAAATCTGGGTGCACTTTTGAACTGTGGCTCAGTGAGTGGGAGCTCAGAGGTAAAAATATTTCACTAAAATAATGACATGGAAATTGCCCAAAACAGCAAAACAGCAGGGGTTCATGTGAGGAAACAGACTAAGATTATTAGAAGTTTACTGCATGAGTTATAACCATGGGAACATTTTTCTTTGTTGTCTCTTGACTAACATGGCCTAATTATGGGACATAAATAACATTTTCTGAAAGCATTAGTTTTTGAAATATTTTTTGTTTTTTCCTCATCCTGATCCCCAGCTGAATTCAAACACAAAGACAAAATCATTCTGTTGCTGCAAGACTTCAGGCACCACAGCAACTCTGTGGGTAGCCCTGTCACCTCACAGCAAGGAAATACAATAGAACACAATAGAATACAACAGAATAGAATCTTCATTCATCCACGAAAGGGAAAATGCCCTGTATTGTCACGCTTGACAAGAACACAGACAGCATGCACATAGGGTGCAGAGGGTTCAATCAAAGTGGCCGCCATTATACATCACACAATTTTGAAACTGTTAAAGCACATACTGAGGCACAACCTAGCACGGAGGTCCTGGGTTCGAGTCTTAGCCCTGGTCATTTCTGTGTTGAGTTTGCATGTTTGAGTTTCTTCCCAGAGTCCAGAGACATACAGGACAGGTAAGCTGATGAATCTAAATTGCCTATAGGTTTGTATACCTACACTTATGTTACTGCTATGGTGGACTGGCAACATGTCCAGGATGTGTCCCTGCCCTCCGCCCAATGCATGCTGGGACAAGATCCAGTCTCCCACAGCCCTTAATAGGAACTGGTTCTGGGAAATGGATGGACAGAGGGATGCTGTAGGACTCTTTTAATCTATCCTAGTTTTACATTCCAAATCAGATAAGCCAACTTCTAATAGTTTTCAACTGATTTTCAACTCAAAACAAAGTGAACTGATGTAATGCAGTGGTTATTCTTTGTGTGAGGGCCCGGCAGTGTCAGACAGTTTTGCAATAAATCACCCAGACCTCCACTCTGTACACACTCTGACTCACACGGTCAGCCAGTCCCTCGCTCACACACTTGCTAAATCAGTTTATCAAGCAAGCAAGAGAAACAATGCCTGTGGCATGACTGTGCCTTGGATGAGGCTGCCTTAGTGGACATTTGACATTCCTCTGGCACAGCATCACAGGTCTATAGTTTGCACATATCAGCTTGCTTTGCTCAGATAATACAATGTGACTGGACTCAAATAGTTTGCTGGCCAGCACCACCACCAATTACACATACCTGCGTTGATCCAAACTCATGCCTCAATGCATCGGAGATAAAAAGTACCACATTTAATAAAATGTACAGGCTTCTTGATGTGTTTGACAAATAGACTCCACTTACACTCAGTCTATCTCTCTATCTCCCTCACTTTCTCTCTCACCCTCTCACACACACACAAGCATTAATCTCTCCACAGAGAAGCACTCCGGTTGACTGACGACAAATGACTCAACAGGTTTGATTGAAGAGCCTAGGATGTTTCACCATAGATAGTCTGATAATGAAGTGTGTGTGTGTGCGTGTGTGTGTGTTTGTGTGTGGAAACACAGGGAAACAAAGGTGAGACAATGCTACACAAGGTTACCTCCAAAGTAACATCAGGATAGACTATTGTAAAGGCATCAACTTAAAGCCGCTAACGTGACATTCATGTTCTCTTTGTTTATCTGTCAAAATTAGAACAGTGAATGTGAAAAGTGACCAGCGTTGTCACGGTAAGCTTGCATTACACTACTTGGCACTAAGCAAGCAGTCGGATTAGTCTGTGGAGTCTCAGATTTCGCTGGTTCCACTTCCCAGCGAAGCAGGCTCGCAGGCAGAATGCCAGGATCCCCGAGGAGGCTCCAGCCATTCACCCTGTGCCACTGAGAGGACATCAGAACAGGAAGAAACACATTAATTTAAAAAAAAAAAAAAAAGAAGAAGAAAAAAGTTCATGCAGAGCTTGGCACCCTGCCCAATATGGTCAGAGGTGGAGTCGTTTAAGCCATATCCCGCAAGTACTTTTGGCCGGCAGAGGTCTTTGTTACAGGTACAGCCTATTTATCCTGTTTGATTGTAAGTGCACACAGTACGCACACACACACACACACACACAGAAACACACACAGAAACACAGACGGTCACTGACCTCATGAAGCGGTCTGATAAAGCTGTTAGGCAGTAAAGGCAACATTTTGAGCTTGAGCCAGCTCCTCATTCATGCTGCCGCCCACAGAGTGAAGTTAGATGGCTAAAGATACTGAATATCCCACACACCACAGGTTCTTAGAATGGAAAAACAATCCTCCATGTGAATAAAGAGTTGCAGTCAGAGCTGAACTAAAATGGCTCAGTGTGATCTGCTGAAACTAAACCTGCAGGATTGACACACTGTAATATCAGCAGCCTTGGCTAACCCAGACTTGAAATGATCCAAATGTGAGATTGCAATTACAGAGAATGTAAATCCATGTACTCCTACCTGCCATGTGCATATTACTAAAATATCCTCACTTATCACCCACTTAACTTACCACCAATTCACTGATAGGACATTGAACATGGAATAACAGGCACTTGTTTCTGTCCTGTGAAAGCTGCTGATGCAATTTCACAATAATAATCTTTTGTCTCAGTGCACAAAGAAAATAATCAATGTCACCACTTTTTGCCAGTCCTGAACACTAGAAGTCAGTAACAACGAGGTTGTTATCTTGTCTGTTTCGGAAGTATTCAGTGGTCACTTAAGATTCTGGGAAAAAAACAAACAAACTACAGTTTATCTCTCACACACTAGTTTTGCTGGTTTTACAGTCACAGACATTCACCTGATTTGAAGGCATCATCACCTCATTGATCTCATTTAAAATTAATTCATTTTCTCATCAAAATTACATGAATACAGATCTCGAGTCGAAAAATTTCTGTCAAAGTTGTGCAGAGTAACTTTCACCCCTGCGATAGAGAAAAACTCGACTGTAGGCGGTCTGACAAAAGGCGATATAATGCACCTACCCGCTCTCTCCAGCAGGCTACCCCTCAGTGACCTTGTTTTTCTGAAAGAGGACGATAAACAGTGCAGCACCAACCCATATTTCCCTGTGCTGGAACGATAGAGAGCATGGCTCTGTGGGATGCTGGCATGGTTAATAACTCTACCTCTGTCAGTGAAACTCTTGAAACTTATTGAACTTGATGAACTCTCTTAGTAGCTGAACGGGGGTCATGAGGTATTATGTGTTCCTCTGGGCAAATTTATGCAACCTAGAGCTACACAAGGACCAGCCCTGATCATCATGTGAATAAACAGGGAAACAGGCACTCTTTTATCCTCACTGATGATAAGGGGATTTAACAATTAATCAACGACGTTCTCTGCAGAGTGAAGAGCCATCTTCCACCATTTCATAAGGGGTGAAATATACATTATGCACTACAGTGTGCAAAAGGATGGAGAGCCATTCTGTAATTGCATTGCACACACTTGTCAAATCTATCATATGAAGGACACGGATGTGACATGAGGGAAAATAATTCAAAGTGGCATGTGTAAAGCGATTTTTATCATATTTTCTTATTCTGGATGTGGCACGCATGTGTGGGAGAGACAGAGAATGAGCAAGAGAGAGAAAGAGTGTATACTACTTATGCCCTAAAAACACAACACTGCTCTCCACTATAAGCATGATTGCAGTGATAATAAAATTCCACTTCATCTGAATTTTATGGCAAGCAGGAATCAATATCAGTGGAGGAACTGTTTGAAGATAGACATTAAGACATGAAAAACTGTGAACACGACACGCTGCTGCTACAGTGTAACGCTCAAGATCAGAAACAGCACTGTTAACATTACTTGAGCAGAATCACGATGGCAGACTGAATAGGAGTCACATACTCTGAGTTTACACTTAATTGAGTGACTGAAATAATCTTCTTCACTCCTCTTCAGGTAATTGAGGTCATTCAAACTTGTGTACATTGACAGCCACTTTGACAGCAGCCTCTTTTTTGCAGTCAGGCCAGTTCTGCATACAGACAGTAATCGCTCCAGTGGCATTTCCACCTGGGCACAGTCTGGCATGGAACGACTACAAACCATGCCATGCCCTCTTCTTGGCACAGTCAGCTAACCATGCTCAGTGCAGCCAAACTATTCTGGTCTTATGTAGATGGTAAGTGACTGGTTTCACATTCAAGTCACATTTGTGAGTCCACATAGGGGTCAACAACCTATCCTCACTGATGTCTTTCCTCATCCTTTGCTAAGAGTTGCTCACATCGCCTGAAAGTGCAGCTCAAGGTCGGTGCTTTAAAATAACTTATACACCCTTATGCAACTGTACATATAGCTCTAGATCCTCCATTTCGTCAGCCGAGAGAATGAAATGCGACAACGATTGACGCATTACATGTACAGGATTCCACCGCTGACCAGCTGAGTCACTGCTGTCGTCACTGTAGTTGCTCTAAGGTACCTCCGAGTCCTAATTTGAGCAGTGCAACAGATGGAAAAAGAAACCGTACTCGTCCATGAGTCCGAAATGGCACCGAACAGCACAATGCAGCCATGGTAACCTTTTCACACCGACTGTGGAGAAGAGGCTTTAGTTTCTCAACTTCTGACATGAGGCCCTAAAGCCAGTCTTCTACAACAGAGCCTGCCACTTGTCCAGTGCATTTGCTTATTCTGAGAAGCATCATCTGTTGTGAATCTCATACGAGCTAAGCACAGTACAGAATAATGGTAATTACTCACTTGGCCTTTCACCTTGACCTTATTGTTAATGCCAATAATTAAATAAGCATAAATGTGGTCTGGCATTGATGATTGTTTCTGTGCATGTGCATGTTATATCATAAAAGTAATAATATCTTTTTCATTCTCAGATTTAAAAAAAAAAAAAAAAAAAAAAAAATGTGCACAAATGCTGCACAT
>OMLB01018346.1:0-12048 GCA_900302555.1 Myripristis jacobus | reverse complement strand
TTTATTAGCAGGATGAGTCAAGTTTTACTCGAGGAAATGGTTTGTGTGCCGTAATTCCCTTTTGGCATGCCTCTCTTCGGCCAATAGAAGTTTTTATTCACACGCACGTGCAGGCAGTTTTGCGCATGCACGCTTGGGCCCTGCGTGCTGTGGACATGAATGAATGACGCACTCACATAGAAAGTATGGCCCATTTAAAGACTGTTGTGCATGCTCTGTCTTTTATCTATCTATCTATCTATCTATCTATCTATCTATCTAACTATCTATGTATACGTGTGTGTGTGTGTGTGTGTGTGTGTGTGTGTGTGTATGCATGATGTTATATACACATTTATGTTTTTTTTTTTAACAGTCTAATTAAAGGTTTTCCAATTATTGATGGTGCCATGGAAGTGCACTTCACTTGATTTGTGCACCTGTGCCAGAAAAATTCAGCACAGTTGCATGTTGTTTGTTGAAATGTATTATGTCAAATGTTGTCAGATAATAGATGTCTTAATACTTATTTTTGATGTTGAATTTGAGAAATAAACCTCCTATGTTTAACATTTCGTTTTGCTCCTAGCTGGTGCCCAGCTGTGTAAGGATGTGAGCAACATCTCTGAGGTGATATTTAACATGCATGCCTGTGTAACAGCCTTTAGCACAGAGGTGTCTAATGGGCTCCCTCCTTTTCTGCTATTGCCACCCTCTCTCACTCTCTCTCTCCCTCTCTTTCTCTCTCTCCCCCTACTGCCCCTCATTTTAATCTCTCTCCCCCTCCCCCTCTCTATGCCCCCCTTCTCTTTCTCCCTCTTTCTCATTGCAGTGCCCTTGATGCCTCCTGCTCAGAGCCAGCCCAGACCTGCTGTGGGTCCTCAGAGGTTCCCTGTGAGTAGCAGCTGCTCCTCTCTCTCCCTTTCGCCTCACTTTCTCTCCCCCACCACACGGTTAGCGTGCCTCTTTGTGAGGGCAATATCATTATGGCAATTAGACCGCCTGCCCTGGCCAAATACTGTTAGAGCAAATCTGTAAACACTGATACGAGTCTGGCTGCACAACTGGAAATGCTTGATAGGGGCTTTAGGCAGTAGACTTTTGGAGGTCGAGGCTGCAATAGCGGGACTTAGTTAGCAACTCTTCATGGATGGGCTGGGGCTCAGACTAGCCAGCATGGCACATAATGGAATTGTGAAACCAGGATATACTGCCAGTTAAATTTCACTTTCCACAAGTTTGTGTCCCAAAGCCAAGGAGACCTTTTTTGAAAGCTATTTGAATTAATCAAACATGCTGGTGGGTCGGTGGGGCTGGGGTGAGCCTCTTGCCTTTTTGCACCATATATTCTGAAGGCCAAATTTCACGTCAAAGAAAAGGGATCTTAACTTAGTAGCTTGACTGTGATAAAAGGTCCTTTATTTCTCTAACAAAGAACCCATCCCAAAGATGACAGGAATGACTTTAAAGTGATTACTGTATTGGAGAAAATGGCTTGCCAGCCGCCCAGCCACAGTGCCTTAAGTTACTCCATCCTTCCAGCTAATGATGCCCAGGCATCAGGTGGTGCTGCTGCTGACAGACACGTTCCTGGAAAGCATATTTTATATGGATTTATGCAAATAAGCTATTGGAAAATAGCTGCATCCAATTGCATTTCATGTGGATTTACAAGCCCTGTTGACAAATGAGTTCGGCTTTCATATTGGAGTCCTCCTCTGTTATTTATTTTTTTACTCAGCTCTTGTCCCCGTTGAATGTCAGTATCACCCATTTCCTGTTTTTAGAAGTCTGGGTATTGATAGCACAGTAGCATGGAGCTGTTTTCCCTCTTATTGCAAAGTAGGAGGTTGGGTTGGACGGGTCTGCTGACAACTTGGCTGATGCATAGCATAGTGTTGGATTCCCCAGCTGTCAATCACATTTAGGCTGCTGTTGCCAAGGACACAATTTGAAATGCAGGTGACACACCAGCCGGCAACACTCCATTTACCACTGGGCACCTGATTACTCATGATTATCATACATTATCATCCCATCAAATTTAATTGTTAAAAAGACTGGGGCAATGGGGGTCATAGCCTCTAGTATCACTGCATTTCATTTTTGCTAGTGGAGACTCGTTCTGAAATATTAATCTAGGTGCCAATTAAACTTAGGAATATTTAATCAATTTTGATAATGACAGTCTGTTTAACCACAAAATACTCATGTAAAGATCCCACCACCTTCAGTATTTAATAATGTAGTCAGGTTAAGCTGTACTCTGTTGTGCTCACTACCTTTTTGAAGTATTGTATTTGCTTTTGTGTATTTTGATTAATTAATATTTCAATCATAAAAGCCTGATTGGTGACACTCATAGTTGTTACTCTCATGTCGATAGTACTTTGTCCTGAAAACAAAGAATATTTTTTAAAGGATAATTCCAGTCATTTTCAACCTGGACTTCATTTTCCTTGTTTTGGCCATTGTGAGGATTGAATGTGTTGAAAATTTCATCACTTACTTCACTGTAGAGCTTTCATACCCCCGGGTCGCCTGGAGCACTGCTGTCCAAAACGCACACTGGCCAAAACAAGCTCCAACAGTTGAATTCAAAAAGCAGATAAAGCACATCCTGACAACACACTAACACACAATGCCGTGAAATATAACTTTAAATAGCTGTGATTAAACAATTGTATAATTTCACTTAGCATTATTATACTTTATTCTTGTTTCTGGCCCACATCAGGTTATGTCATAAGAAGTTGAAGAACAGCTTTTTTTGCTTCAGTGTGAAAATGCGTTTTACCTGTTGTTGTTTTTTTTGTTGTTTTTTTTTTTTACAGTTTTGAAATGAAAACCTCCCATTAACTACAGCAGATATGTCTTGATTTTTTTTTTGAGTGTGGTTGAATGTATTAGTCTGAATTAGTCAAATCATGTTTGTTTTTTTTGGTTTTTTTTAAATTTAAATATATTTTTTTGTCACACCTTGGACTGCCAGCATTGGTGTAGGTGCTGTTGTGTTTACTGCTTGATATTCTTTGACAAGTTGTTACGCCAGGTGGGAGAATTTACAACCTGCCAAAACGACTCCACATTTTCCGCCACTATCTACACAGATACACCATATTATGTATGGTACATCAAAAGTCATGATGGTAGTGATAGAACACACTGCTAACAGTCAGGGTCATTTCAGGACAAAAGCACTGGCATTATCATTTTACAATGCCCTGTCAGTCACTCAGAATACACAACATGAAACATTACCTTGTCCTCCTAATACCACAATTATTTCTAAAATTCCCATCAGGCAATAGGTATAGGAATAGTCTTAGGGTTGAATGAGAATCTGCACACTGTCAACCCCCCATGACATGTTATTGCCCATCTTTGTGCTACAACATATGTTTTCTCACTATCCTCAGTCAATGTGATTATGGAACCTTGAGGCATCAGCATTGTTTTCAGCCCCCTTGCTAAGAGATTGAAGCTAACCAGGCTAAACTAGCAACTGTTAC
Organism: Myripristis jacobus; assembly: GCA_900302555.1. Lineage (NCBI taxonomy): Eukaryota > Metazoa > Chordata > Actinopteri > Holocentriformes > Holocentridae > Myripristis > Myripristis jacobus. The sequence continues at coordinate 8,557 of OMLB01018346.1, read as the reverse complement.
CTTAGACACAGAACAGAACAGGCGCCCCGGACTTGTTAAAATTGAGTCCTGATCACAACGTCCTGGGTTTGAATCCGACATCAGGCCATTTGCTGCATGTCATCCCCTCTCTCTCCCCTGCCTTTCCTGTCTCTTTCTGCTGTGACTGCCAAATAAAGCAGAAATGCTTAAAAAAAAAAAGATCTTGAAAAAAGACACAGAACAGAACTACCCAACACAACCACCTAATGTTAACGCAGACTATGAATCACTGTCAGTTACAGTTAGGTGTGTTTTACATGGTGCAACTGGAATGACATCTTCATTTCCAGGCAGCTTAGTTGTTTTGGAGTTCTATAGGAGAACCATCCAGTGAAAATCACGAATTTTCTTTGCATCATCCTTTTTAATGTTCCGTATCAGTTTGGTGGCAGTAACAGTGTCAAAATGTCATTGACAACCAGCAGCGAATTGGATGGAAGTTGCATTGTGTAAAACCACCCTTACAATGCTCTGCAAACATAGCAAATATTGTCTTAGAGAGAAGATTAAAAGAGCAGCCACTGTGGAAATGGTAGAATACCTCAAGGCAGTCTGGTAGACAAGAGATTTAAAAGGCTTCAGAACTGTGTGTCCAGACAGTATCGCTAACTGGCAAACACCAACGCATTTCAGCAACAATTTCTTCATCCAGGGTCACATGGGTTGTTGGCATTTATTATCGTATGGATATATGCCCATCTTTTCTACTTCTATGGTGCTTCAAAAACATTGTGGATGCTTTGTTACCAAATCATCCGTCCATGTTGCTCTAACAGCTGAATTAAACATAATGGTGGCTATTATTTGTACCTTTCATTCAGTAAAAAAACAAAACAAAACATACTGTTGTATCAGTGCTGATTGGGGGTCATTTTGTTGTGAGTTTGGTTGCACATCTATTCTTATTTTGGTCTTAGTTGGGTTCAAGGGCAACATATATCACTAAAGCTGTCCATATTTTGGGACTTCTCAGGGAAATCCAGTTGTTTTGACTGAGGTGTGAGTGTTTGTATATCTATAGCACAATTGTGCAGCATTGTTAAGACAAGCAGCAGTGTATAAAGTAATACTCTTTTTTTCAGTGCACATTGGAATTTCACATTTCGTTTATTAATAATGGCCAACATAAAATATGTTTCCTTAAAAATGTATTAGCCCCCCGTCTACATCCCCATCCATTCAGTCAGTTACAAATAATTTATTTTAATATTTTAATTGCAGTATATCCTTGACTGTTTAATTAATGCTGTGTAATATCACCTCCAACAGTAAGGAAGCATGCCTAGCATTTGACTGCTGAGTTGGCTAGTTATGATCACATAATATTTGGGGAAGTGGAAGCATAGTCCATATTGGTAGGCCTTTACTCTGTACTAGCACAGCCGAACATGGACCCAGACATAACACATCATTTCTTAACACAAATTTCTCCTCTCCATCAAATGGTCTGACATTTGGCCCCGTACCATCACATGACATTTGTCTTGGTTATCGCCCGTCTGCTGAGGGCTATCTCAGCATCAGTTACATATTGAGCACCGCGCAGCCTGTTTATCAAGGATTAGCAGTGAGAGGATGAGCTGTGTTACTTCAGACGTATTATGTGGACACTGGAGCCCTCACTGTGGAAACCTGTCTGTCTGACCTTTAGAAGCACTGTGATAGTGCACACAATAACAATGTGATCCTCTCTCCGTGTAAGCCCCTTTGATTAACTTTCTATTAAGCAACTTTTTGAGACTCTGGCCTTCTAGCATTCAAACACCTCTGCCTGTCTCTAAATACCGCCAGGCAGCAGTGGAATAAAGATGGATTAAGCCTTGATAGCATCTTAAGTAATTTACAATAGGCTTGGAGGAGGCAAGCAGTCCATTTGTGGAAGTGCCACGTGTTGAATAGCAGGTTAATTTTTCAACAGAGACGGATGTTTAAAGAATAAAGGAGACAGTTATGAGGGGGATTCGTATTCCAAGGAGGGATTATAGGGTTGTTATCTAGTTTTCCTTGGAAGGTGGATGGGCGAGTGGTGTGCATGCGATGAGAAAAAGCTGTCGAACATACAAAATGGTTGAAACAAAGAGGCGAGCGCTGATCCCCATCTGAAATACCTTTTCCTTGTTAGAGATGTAGGTGTTTAGACGGCCATATCAACAAAGCCCCAGCTAGCATTAATGCAGATTTGCTCAAATTCATGCTCAAGGGTTTCTTAAATATTGGCATGCATATTGATGTTAACAAGTAAAGATTCTGCATCATTTTAATGACCCCAGCCATTCAATTACAAGCTCTCCCTGTCTGATGCAATACTCAACCGCAAATCCCCATTTTTCATTAGTTTAATTTGTTTATGATTATGGCGCTCCCAGTATGGACTACAATTCATGAATTTTGTGTTTTCCCAGGGACCGGGAGACTTCCAGCAGCACATGCCTGGTAATTTTAGTCAGCCCCAGCGGCCCCCTCATCACATGGAACCCTTTAGGAACCAGCCACCTCCAGCCCCGCAGGACAGAGAGCCCCTCTTTATCAGCGGTGAGTCTCACACCCAGCCTTGAAAAGGGTTCAAATGCCCTCTTAGCATATTTAACCGTATTGGGCATCACCCCTGGCAGTATACCTACAGGGTTTGCTGTTAGCACTCTGCTGCTGCTCTATTAGGAACACTCATGTTATATGCATGTATACATACATGCATTTGAATGAACTGTGGAAACTTCATGGAACATATATTTTTGATTTTTCATCCATAGTTTAATGTGGGGTTGAATACAGCTCAAATGGTGGTTTACTCTCTCCTGTTGATAGAGATGTTGTGCTGCATGTCCCTTTACATGATCTTATACACCTGGAAAAGGAGTCACTGATTTATTGGAAGTGGCCCTTCAAGACAGAAAATAAGAAACTGACGTCTTTGTTTTGTTTGCTGTGCAATCTCTCCTTGTCTTGGCACAGAGCCACGGTTTCCTGGGCAGCACATGTTTGACCACCAGGGCCCGAGCCCTCTGATGAACAGCAACAACAACCTCCACCACCACCAGCAGCAGCAGCTGCCCGGCCAGGGGCACATGGGCTTTGGGCAACCAGGGCCAGCCTTCAACCAGCCGGGCCAGGGTCCGCTAGGCCTTTTTCAGAGAGAACCTCCTAGACCCAACCTCCCTCCTCACCAGGGCCACCAGGGGATGGTGGGTTTGAATCAACAAGGTGGCCCCCCCAACCAGCCCAGGCCCTTCATTGGCCCCCGCCAGCCCTTTGGCCAGCAGCAAGGAAACCTTTTCCCCCCTCCACAGCTCCAGTTTGGGATGCAGGTACGACTAAGAGTAAGTGATCTTTTTAACCAATAGATGTGCATTGTGCTCTGTGCATGAGATGATCCTAAAGGTTTGTGATGTGTTTACCCACAACTGGTGTACTGTTTGTTTGCTGTTTCTTCCCCAATCATGCATGAATTTGCTTGCTAAATATGGTAATTTCCTTTTACCATGATGTTTTCTTAGCATCCTTCCAATCCTGCCTCTTGTAATTCTTGTAAAGGCGCCTGACAAACAATGCGCATGCTTTTTCTATCATGAATTTATGAATTTTGCTGGGTTCGCTCTAGATTATTAAAATGGTTGAGACTAGAGTAATGAACACATAAATAAACCAGACTAGTTTCATATTCGCTGCTAGTGAAGCGTTGAGGAGAAAGACTCATGTTTATTTGAGAGGCCCCTCTCTATTTTGCTGGTGAGAGGCATAGACAAGAGCTCCCTCTACTGATGGAGTCACTGATGTAATACTACTGTGCGGCTATGTGAGGACACCAATTGGAGGTTAATCATATGCAGAGCATTTTCAGATCCAAGAATACAGAAAATATATATACATAAGGACTGATAGTATTGTGGTTCTGTAAAACAACATCTGAACATTTTGCATTATTTACTGCTTCAGTGTTAATCTTCTTATTCTGCTGGTTTATTCTTTTTTTTGTTGTTTTTTTTTGTTTTGTTTTTCTCCCTGATATTTCAGGGCTTAATGCAAGGTCCTCCTCTCTCCCAGCTCCCGCATCACGAGCCAGTGCCATCCCATCAGCCCATGCACCAACAGCAGCAACATCATAGGCAGGACTTGCCTCCGCACCATCAACACCACCAGCACCCGCTAAATCTCAATGAGCAGCGCCCAATGATGCACCACGGCCAGAACCCCTTCCATCAGCAGCAGGCACATGGTGGCCCGAGGCAGATGACCCCCCGCTTGCAGAACCCACAGCAGCGCAACATTTCCAATAGGCCGAGGATGGTGAGAGATTAACATATTAGCTGTATCTCTTTTCTGCATGCACTGATTAATGTGGTGATGAAATTAGGTCTGCATTTTATTGATGTCTCATTCTAATTTATGTGCATTATTCTCTTAGCATCATTTCTCAGTTATATTTTCACGAAAGTATAGTGATAAGCAGATATAACTAAATTTATGTTAAGAATTGATCACGGATACATGTATTTTTTTAATTATTATTTTTTTTTCTCCAGCAAAGCCCACCTGCCTCCAAGCAACTGCAAATGCAGATCCTTCCTCAGCGAAACAGCAATCTACGGGAGCTCCCAGTAGCACCTGGCAATACAAACATGAACAATACCCGCCCCACCACCAACCCTGCCTCCAACGTCAGGCCTGTTGCCAAGGCAACACAAGGGGTGCGACCCGGGCAGAACGTTCAACCAGTGCCTGGCAGAGGAAGAGGCCAAGTTGTTGCCAAGACCACATCGCAACCTGCGGGAGTCGGCAGGACAGTAGTTCGCAAGGAAATCCCAAGCACACAATCCAACACGGTACCAGAGGTCAGCTTTTTAGCACTTTACACAATAGAGGAATAGGGAGTAATAATAAATAGGCATGCTTTTTGGCATACTGCCAGCACAAAAAATCCACATAACTGTATATCAATGTTTTTTTTAATGTGTTTTACTAAATTGGTCCTGGAAAGCATGTGAGATACTGTCATACATTTTTTTTTCTGTTTAATTCAGTGACTGAGACACAGTAAGCCCAGCCAAGCTTATTAGTGTGCTGAGAAGGACTCACATTTATTAGTGGTGCAATCATAGGGTTGTTAATGACAAGTCTCAATCCATTGGGAAGAAAAGATCAATAATATCACATATTTCTCTGGGGTATTGACTTTGATTACAACAGTGTCTCATGCCAAGTAATGTGGTTCAGACAGGGAGTGATGGTGAACAAGCAACCCGTTGCAGTCACAGAGGACAGGGAATGATATCGTCAAATTGTGTTTTGTGTGACAGGACCCTGATGAGGACGAGGAGACGCGGCAGTACCGTCTTAAGATTGAGGAACAGAAGCGGCTAAGAGAGGAGATTCTGAAGCGGAAGGAGCTGAGGAGGCAGATGCAGGCTGGCGTCAGGAAGAAGGAGCTGTTGGAGAGGATCAGTGCCCAAGCAAACCAAGGCCAGGGCCCAGCTCCCTCCCAAATCCCGCCTGCACAACAACAGCAGCAGCTGCAAACGTTGCACCCCCCACAACAATCACAACCACCACCGCCGCAACAGCAGAGACAATTTCCTAACAGACCACAACAATCACAAATAAACCCTCACCAAGGTACCCCCTTTCCCCCCAACGGCACCCCTCAGACCCCGTCACCGCGCCCCAATGTCAAGACACGGCTGCAGATGGCGAAGGGAGCTGGCCAGCAGCAACAGACCCCTGGGCCTGGTCCAAACCAGCAGCAATGGCATCAACAACAACAAAATCAACAGCAGCAGAGAAGGAACAATACTGTGCAGAACCTAAACAGGCCTGGTGCTCCGATCCAGACCACCCAGGTCTCCCAAAGGATCATGCCCATTCAGGGTGCCTCCTCAGCAGGTCCTGGCCAGGCCCAAGGTCAGACTCAGGCTCAGGCTCAGCCTCAGCCTCAGGGGCTCAAACCTGGAGTGAAAAGAACTGTGATGCAGAGGGCCAAGAACGCTGGTGTTGAAGGCCTGCAGGTCCCACAAAAAGTCAGAGTCGTTAAACTTTCAGGAGCGGTGAGCCTGTGTTTTCATTTCCATGTGCAACTGTTTTGGTTCCACATACTGTATGTGATCCTTCAGATCTGATTCAGCCACAAGGGACATGACCTAAACCAGAGGAATTTTTGAAATGGTTTTAAATGCCACTGATTGCCCTTACAGTGTCTATTTTGTAATCTAAAAAGATACCTAACCTATGGGAATGACACGCAGTGATGTCTGTGTCATTTTGGCAAAATTGATCCATTAAGAGTTCCTTCCTTTAAGCTTTGGTTTCTGGTATTGAAGCCAAGATGCCTTCACACACATCTTACCTTTAGAATACAGAAAGGCTATAGACATTAAAAAGAGCGGTATGACATTTATCTGTAGAGTTGGAGACACTTTGTTGCTGCTCTTAAAGGTTGATGTCCTCTTTTAAAGGTAGAAGAGTATTCTCTGAAAGATAGAGGTCTCGGAGAGGATAAAGCAAGAATGACAGTAACACCAGCAAAGTCTAGAATTACCGCCCATTGTCACTGCTGGCTATTTTATACTCATTTGATAAGTTACTGCTGTGGCCTTAATTGCACATTAATCTCTATTGAAAAACCACAAAGGCATGCATGTTAAACATTCATACTTGTCATAGATGAGGCATGTTGGTGAGATGTGATAGTATTTGGAATAAGCCGCTTTCTAACTCCATCCCAGAGGATCAAGCAGCGGAGCCAGAATCGCAGGCTGGCTGCAGATGAAGATAACTGGGTGTCAGTGTGTTAATAGAAACCTGTGCAGAGCTATCTGATGTGCTGCATGTCAGAGAAAAAAGGGGGGATGGAACGTGAGTGAGAGAGAGGGAGAGGGAGAGAGAGAGAGAGAGAGGTAGAAGGAAATGCAAAGAAAGGGCTAAGGCCCGTAGCTGTGTTGAAGATCCTCCAGATGCTCCCTCTTTCACATTGTTCTGCTGTCATCAACGGCAGCCTGACAATGTTATCTCCTCTTTTTTTCTGTCTCTCCATCTCTCTCTCTCTTTCCATCAACCCATCTCTCAGGTGTGAGGCAACAAAAGAATGCCAATCCAAGACCCTTGTAATTAATCTTTCTTGGCAGCGGTGGGAGGGCATAATACCTGTGTAAGAAAGTTGCCACTTTTGAGGATTTGGATTTGTATAGCTTAGGCACCCAGATAAGGGGCAAATTATATTTTCATCAGGAATAATACAAAGCAGCACAAGGCACAAAAGCCGGGGGATGGAGGGGGTGGTGTAAGGGGGATGGGGTATACATCAAGCTGCTGTCGTTCCAGTGTAATGCAGCTTAGCGTTTGATGGGTGCAATCAGGAGCTGTGATTTCTATAGGAGGGATTAATCCATTTACTCTCAACTGGGGACAGGTCGGAGATATCGCCGCTTTTCTTCCCCTGTATTGATCTGTCACATCTCTCCGCAGAGTCGAAGAAGAGACGACCTTCAATTCCTGCCCGCATGTCGACAGAGCTGAGCTGTGACTTTATTTGATAATGAGACCATCACCTTGTTGGGATGATCGTTTTTTTTTTTCTTTTCCACAGGCTGTCTGATAGGGATCCGGCACATTTTCAGTTTGCTTTGTGGATGTGGCCTTGCGTGTCTCCCTGTTGTCCGTAAACTTGACAGTTTGCCTGAATAGGCAGATAAAAGTCGGAATTTCGTTTGAGGTGCTAAATTAGTATTGTCCCCCGTCATCTGCATCCAGGGTGGAAAGGGGCCAGAGGCCAGCGGCCCAGCACAGCAGCAGGGCGCCCGGACGCCATCGCAGCCCAACCAGGGCCCCCAAAGGAAGGTTACCATGGCAAACACTGTGACAGGACAGCCGCTACAGGGCCTCGGCGTGACACCCCAGGCTAGCCGAGGGGGCATGGGCAACCCGCAACACAACAGGGTATGTTTTAAATGAGCACTTGGTCTGCTTCTGTACTTGGGATACCTGCATCCATCCCACCTAAAAACATAGTGTAATGGTGCACACTGTGTGGTAATCGCAGTTGTTAAATAAAAAGAAGGTGAAATGTCCTCTGTAAAGTTGTCCTGTGCCGCTGGCGCTACCCTGGCATTCGGTAGACATACCAATCGAGCAGCAGTGGTAATAAGACAGGACAGTATGCCAGGTGCTGGAGTATTGACAAGCTGAAAGCAGTGTAACATGGGGGGCTACACAAGGTCCCCTGGCCTCTCTGCACGCCTGTCACCACCAGGCTGCTGTCACAGTTACCATACTCACTGACGCTGACAGGGTAAGGCAGCCACCATAACGCTCACTTGGCTGCTCTCTCTCTCTCTCTCTCTCTCTCTCTCTCTCTCTCTCTCTCCCTCCCTCTCCCCCCCTCCCCCCCCCCCCCCCCTTCTCCCTCTCTCTCTCTCTCTCTCTCTCTCTCTCTCTCTCTCTCTCTCTCTCTCTCTTTCTCTCTCTCTCTCTCAGTATTAACAGGCTGGATTTTGCCTGAACAACACTGAAGACATGCGCGCTGAACGAGAGGAGGAGGTGGAACAGC
>OMLB01018343.1:0-14632 GCA_900302555.1 Myripristis jacobus | reverse complement strand
AGGTCATTTGCTGTTGTCTGAATCTGTTCCACGGCAGAAAGGTTACTTGGACAATGTGTGAGCTACAGATTGTCATGACCAGAGTTACCGCCTGCATATCTGCATACTAAACACTCGCTTGCTATTAGCAAAGTAAGTTTTATCAGTAATTATCAGCTATCTTTAGCTACAGTCGGGCTTCTCCGGGTGAACTTGTTGCTCCTGTGGCGCGGCAATGCATCCTCAATGCAAACAAAATGCCTATTTAAAATGTAGAACATGCAGCAGCTAATGGGAGTTCGGCGGCGTAGGTAGAATTTAAAAAAGTGGAAAGCAATTTCAGTGCCGATGCTTCATTTTAAAACCATAACATGGCATAAATTTATATTTAGGTGGGACTGATCAGACGTTTTGCCTGATAGGAAATTGAATACGTCAGGGTGATAAAATAATTAAAAGCTACCTCTTCTGGTTTCCTGAATACTCAAGTGTCCTCGATTCTCTCCTGAAACACAAACTGCACCGGAATATTTACGTAGTTGTGGTTTCAGAGAAAGAAAGAAAGAAAGAGAGAGAGAAAGAAAGAAAGAAAGCAAAACTGCAAGTATCAACAGGAACCTTTTTTGCCGGCTCATTTTGGAGACATCCCCACTTGCATTAGTGAAGCTCCAGTTTAAGCCTTGAGCATGGAACAGGCTTATTCTTCCCCACTTCTTCATGGATTAGTTACTGCATATAGATTTAATTGAATTTCATACTAGTCATAGAGGAGGCACACAATTCCAAATGGCACAATCCTCTGCTCTCTGCTCCACCACCATCACATCTGTAAATAACCAGGCGGCGGCCGCATTATCTAAAGCAATTGCCTCTCATCTGCCCCGCCTCTGCGCTAAAACTTCCCGAGGAGGCTGTTTACCTAAAGTTATAAATTATGTTTTAGCGAGAGGACGCTGGTCAATACTGTATTCCTCCTCTACTTGACCTTAGCGCTGCCTGTGACTCCACATTAGAGAGTTTAAGGGATTTACAGGCACCACTTTTAATTGGATCCCTCTCACCACTTCGCACAGGCATTTTTCTCCCGCCAAAGGTAGTTTTATATTCTGCTCAGTTCTCTTTAGCTTTGTGGTTCCTCAAGGTACCCGCCTTCGATTTTGTTCTCTGTTCTCGGCTCGCTTAGTCATATTCATCCTTAGCCGTTCAGTTCTCTCCATCGCTGTGGGAATCATTTCTGGTTTGAAGAGCTGTTCCATCTTCTTTCCGCGAGTTGAGAAACATCTCAGAAATGTCTGTCCTTCTCTGACCTGCGGAGATATTATTTATGCTGAAACTCCATCTAATATAAATACACCAACATGAATAATACAGTTCTCCAAGAAATCGGTGTCGTCTCTGAAGGCTCGGATGAAAAATCAGTACTAAAACCTTGCATTTAAATGATACCTTTGGCATTGTGCTCACGTTACCATGGAGTTATCGATTTGTTTGTTGGGGAGCTGAGTATGGTTTCTGAATTTTGCATAGTCTGCTGCACTGTTGTCCGTTTGGTTTTAAGTTGATAGCGTACTTAGCAGCTGCTGAAATATTGAGCTGACTTCCAAACGTAGAGTGTAATTATCTTTTATGTATATTTGTACTGGTAAAATAATATCTCTGGTACAAAGCTGTTTCTCCTCTGCTGACTTCTTCCTTTATTAAGACCTACTGTTTGTTGGTATTTGATCTGGTATTTGTTCACAATACTCAGTGGCTTCATAAAAAAAAATCCAATATTAATGTGACTAGTGTGTAGCATGAGTAGTAGCAGTAGTTGTAATAGTAACTTTCTACAAATTGTAATCGCGTAACTTTACTGATGACTTTCTGAAATCCACATCAGCCCTTATATCAGAGGGAGAAGACAAGACTGGACAGCAAATCATAAGAGATACTGATCCTGGATTAGTTTTGCATATTAAATCATAATAAATAAGATATTAAAGGAGTCACACGGGTCAGGACAAACCTCCAGCACACACACTTCAGCAGACATATTATTAGGCCCATATTCTCCCATGGTCAAGTCATGAAAGTAATGAGAATTTTATTCGGACAGTAACTGTAATGAAGCTACTGAAAGTTAAAACATAATCCCTTAAGTTACCTCAGTAATGTAAGGGAAGCTGGGGAAAGTAATCTAATTATAGTAATCTGAGTAAAATCAATGTAATTACCCCCAGTATTGTTGATAATAGTAATACACTGTAAAACCTAATGAGTTAATTCGACCTGAAAAAAAAAATAGTTGAGGCTAATTACATACAATTTTAAGTTCAGCTAATGTCTTAATTTAAGTACAGTGAATTTCTTTCAGTTTAGCACAGGAGTTTTGTTTTCACTGTGATTAACAAACCCAAGTACTGTCAACTTAGTTAGATTTATTATATTGAACGGTGAACTAATTTTATGTGAACTTACTTTTTTAAAGTTTTACAATCCTTTACTCACTTTTTTTTTCACCATGCATATCTCTTATCTTAAAATCCCCAACCAAAAAAAAAATCTCAAGTAAAACTAATAATAATATTCATGTAATAACAAAAATAACAGCACTTTTTACTCAATAACAGGAATTTTTACTCAACAAATGCCATTTAAACATTCTTTGGAGTCAAAGAAATCGAATCAGTGGTCATGATAGCACAGTTATTGCAGTGAAATGTAAAACTGAGCGGTTCATTTGTGTGTTCACATTCCAAGACCAGAGTGAAATTCCTAGCATCTATAGAGGTAACTTTAAGATATTTTTACCTTTATGTTCACAAAGTTTTCTTAGTAAGCTTACATCTAAAGATGTCCATGTAAAATAAAAATCAATTCATAAAAGTAGTTACTAATCATTAGGGAACCTTGGGCAGTAACAGCAACCCTGAATAACATATCAAGTGTCAGTTAATCCTTTGCGGTACAAAACTGCAGCATTGCTGTGTTTTTGTTTTTTTTTTATGTAAAATGAAAAAAAATATGTGCATTAAATTGGAAACAGACGTACCTCTATTTCACATCCACAAAGACGAGGACTTACCAGGACCAAAAAAACAAAACAAAAAACAGCGTTTTGCATTTTTAGCAAGGGACTAGTTCTATTTAAATTCTGTTAAAGTTACAGTGAAGTTATAAAAAATATTTCACATTTTCTTAATTTTTTTCTTTCTTTAAAATACGCTTGAAATATGTGAAATATGTTTTGAATGGAAACCCAGCTAGTGTCTTGTACCGTCAAAAATTTGATAGGCTGCAAACGCCCACCATTGATTTTCTTACATTTTCATTGGTTGGATGGATCAAGAACTCGTCATTACCATGGAAATGGAAACAGCTAGTATTATCATGATTATTGATATTAATATTCGTTTTGTTTTTGTTGATGAGAATAAAAATATTTCTGGTAAAAATGTTAAGTGAGGTGCTGCCCCAAGTGCAGGAGTTCAGGTATCTCAGGGTCTTGTCTACAACTGAGGGTCAAATAGAGCGGGAGATCGTCAGGCAGGTCGGGGCGGCAGCAGTCACATGGTCGCTGTAACAGACCGTCGTGGTGAAGAATGAGCTCAGCCACAAGGCGAGGCTCTCGATTTACTGGTTGATCTTTGTTCCAACCCGCAGCCACGACCCAGAGCTTGTGAACAAAAGAGTAAGACCCTGGATACAAATGGTGGAAATGGGTTTCCTTCGCAGGTTGGCCGGGTGCGCGCGGAGGGACAGGGTGAGGAGTTCAGAGCATCGAAAGGAGCCAGCTGAGGAGGCTCGGCCATCCAGTCAGGATGGAGGGGTTCCAGGCACGACCAACTGGAAGGAGACCCCGGGGCAGACCCAGGACACACTGGTGGGATCATGTATCCCGACTGGCCTGGGAGTGCCTTGGGATCCCTCAGGAGGAGCTGGTGGAGACGACCGTCTGGGCTGACCTCCTCCGCCTGCTGCCACCGCGGCCTGTTTCCAAAAATGAGTTGAGATGAGATGAGATTAGTAAAAATGTTATTGGCCATCATATAACAGTTTGCCTCAGTGACTGATCTGGTGAGGAAATATCTTCACCTGTACAAGTCATCATCAAGGGACCTCAAAGATGCCACACACGCAGGAAAAAAAAAAACATGAAGCGTGAAGCGTCCAACTGGGTTACCATGGAGATGACAGCTTGTGTCACAGATTTCATCCAACGCTTCATGTGAACATAAAATCTTCGGAGTCATCGCTTTTCATAAAACGCCTGTCAACACATTTCTTTAACCATAAAAACAGCCTGTAGGCATCTCTGGGTGCTGTCTAGAGTCCAGGGAAAACATTTGCTATCTTACGGTTGCATTATCACCCGACCTGCCACTTGGCAGCTCCTCCTGTTCTCCTCTGAGTCGCCTCCTCTGTCAGGTCAGTCAGCTCCCAAACCAAAACCTCCAGTTTACGGCTGATATGCAGCTCATCCATTCAAAAAAAAAAAATCTCCACCACCTAAAATGTGAAATTAGCCCTAGATTTTCAGTTAAACGTTGTTTTAGGGTGAACTTTCACTTCAGTACACACTATAGTATATTATAGAGTTTACACAGTATTCACTTTAGCTGCTATGGGGAAATTTCCCAGAATGCTGGAGAGCAACAAGACTGTCTCAACAATAAAGTCACACACACACACACACACACACACACACACACACACACACACACCAGTTAAATGCAAAAACATCTATTTTTACTCACACTGCTCTCATAACTTCTGTTTAAAGACACCAAAGCTGTGTGATGGAAAAACAAAATCTTAGGACTCTTTCTCCTGACATCACTTTTTAACATAATTAGTTCTTTTCTATAGTTCATAGGGACACAGAATATTGTAAAAATACAGGAAATTGGCTTTTAATAGCTGATTTTTTTTTAGTACTAGTAATGGTAATTAGTTGTGGTAAGAGTCATAGTACAAGCAGTAGTTGTCCTAATAGTAGTGATAATAGAAGTAGTAATAGTAGTAGTAATGGTGGTAGCATCATGCAAGATACACAGTAAATAGTCATGACAAAATTTTCTTCTAATTCAGATAAAATCTAATTATCCACTATTATTATTGTTTGCTGGACACTTGAGTCTGTATTTTTGACATTGCGCATTCCTGAAACCACCAGCACCTTACAATAAATGCATATCTGTACAGAGGATTCATGTAGAGCATTTCTTTTCATCAATTGTACTAGATATTAAAAAAAATATGCCTGGTGGCCACTTTATTTGGCCCACCTGTATAACCCAGTCCAATCCAGCTGTTGTGCCATAAAGTGTCCTTTTCTGCTGCCTATAATGCTCAGGTTTTCTTTTGTCACAGTAATAGAGGTCATCATTCACTTCTATGTTTGGCATTGAGCTCATAATTAGTGCTGCTGCTGGACTGGACTGCATTTTATTGAGAGCTGTTTCCACTATTCTGTATATAAATAAAAGTATATAAAAGTCCAGTACAAAACCTCTGCAAACTACACCCTCAATAATAAATACAGAATTAAATGGACACATTCTCCACAATGTCAACAAAAACTGAACATTATAAACTCTCTCAAAAGGTAGAAGTTACCGCAGAGCTGCTGCACTGAACTGCATTAGATTGTACAGGTGGACCTGATAAAGTGGACACTGAGTATGCATATGTACTAAAATGTATGTATTAATTTTCCTATATTAAGTAGTTTTTTATTTCTTTTTTATGAATAGTTTCTAGAACAATCTAGCTAGCACCAGTGACTCCTGGCTGGCTGGGGCTGATCTCTTTCCAAACGACGCAGAATACGTCACTCCATATTGCCTGAAACACTGAACCAGTGCAAATCCATAGGGAAAACAAAAGCCAACATGGCACAACCTAGCATCACTAATGTAATATATGCAAATAACACAGGCTTCCAGTCTTCAGTGGCTTCCCATTTGTTTGTCTTGATTAAACGGTGGTTGTGCTGTGCTGTTTCGCAGTTCCGGCTCGATTAAATGATTAGCTCTAATTCATCAAGTCATCAAAAAGTACGAGGCGACCTCTCCATTAGAGCTGGTAAACGTAACATCAGGTTTACACGTGTGCTTTTTTGCATTTTCAGATATATATTTTTCAGTTAAAGGACCATATCAATGACTCTGCATGTTTTGCCTAATATCTTCATATGTATATCCTTCTGCTAATCTTTCCCCAAAGCAGGTAATTGTATTTTAGAAGTCCGATAAGATTATACCTTCCCTTTTTCTAGCCCTTGGTTTGTATTCATTCCCCTATGATATGAAATTGAACTTTCAGGGATAGCAAACTTTCTTCACACCAGTATTTCATCACTATAATAAAGTCCTCCACATTAATCTTCCTAAAAGCAGCAGCACTGTTGTGTTTTGAAGACTTGAATTTGGGTTTGGATGTGACACGGTCCCTTCCGCCGGGGTAAATAGTCCCTGGGTAAACATTTACTTTCCATGGCCAGTTATCAGTTCCCTGTTTTGTGAGCCACAGAAGCAGAACATTATAAACTGCATGTTTCAAGCAAAGTTGAAGCATTTTGTTTTTATGTTGTGAATCTTTAGTGCCTGATTTGTAAAACGCTTTGTTGTTGCAATATTAAATGTGGATAAATTATCGTAAATGAGCCAAACATGCAAAATCACTGGTAATAGTCCTTTAAATACAACATAAGCAAGCACTTATGTTGTTTGCTGAGAATTTGATTGAATGAATGTTTTTATTGCACCTTTTTCCTTTAATTGTTCAATGATTGTTTCTCTTTATTATTCACTGAAGGCCTAATGTCTCAGGTTGAGGCTTTTCCACCGCGACAAGAATGAAATTCTGTTAAAAACAACAAATCCTCATATCTTCTGGCGTGGACAGGGATAATATTGGACACTGCCAGAAAATATCAAGTAATGGTAATAGGCCTAGATATAGCAATTCTAGTTTCAGCCTTCAGAATCCATTTTGTTTGGACGCAGCTTCTTACCCTTGGATTGTTTTGGTCATAAATAAGGGCCCAACTCCAAAAGGCATAGTATGCCAAAACAATGCATGTGCCCTGCATACACCTGTGTTATTGTCAGAAGACAGATATCACACAGCAGTCACAGAGGGAAAAAAGCAAACTGCTTTGCTCTTGGAGGTCTGCGAAGAGTTATAAATAAATAAACATCAAAAAACGCAAAATTCCTTTTCCCCAGACAACATTAACATGAAAAGGATTAGTGAGGTGCATGTGGATAAATGAGTTAAACGCTGCCAGAAGAATGGGAGGCAGGTATAAAGCCAATTAAAAGCAACCTTTTTGAGGGTATTACACTCAAACAGCATTGACTCACATGTTGCACTAAGTGTTGACTTTCCTTTGTACTTCCAATATGCAAGAAAGCCTCTCGGATATTGCTTTTGAAAGTGAATGACAACACTTAAATAATAAAAGATCAAGAGGAAATCACAGGGTGAGTAAATGAAGAGAACAGACACCTGGAGAATAGAGAATAGGCTGAATTTTGGCTGATATTAGGCATTAGACTGAAGGATGTTCGCACTGTTTTTGTTTTTTGTTTTTTTGAAAAGGCTGACAAAGATCTTGAATATTTTGTTTATGTCATTTTGGAGAAATTATTGAATTTCACCTGGGGTTTTGGGGGAGATTTTATTTTTGATTTATGTATGTTTTTTTTCTTTATCCAAGGTAATTAATTCTCCTCGGTGCATGTCTGAGTGACATTTGCTTGTACGACCACCTCTCTGATCACACAACACATCAGACGGAGGTGTGGGACCGGCTCAGTTTCCATTGATGCCTGAGCCTTAACTTTGATATCAGCGCAGTCCTCTTTGTTTGATTCCTTCGCCCAGCCTCTCCAGACAATAAAGATGGAAAAGAAGGCTGACATTTGGCGAGTCCGCAGAGCCCCTGCCATTCTGGAAAACAGGTGTACGGCATGGAGCGAAAACAGAAAGGTACCTTGAGAAACAACTCCCACAACCTATACGGGGCTGAACGCAGCGTTCCCCCAGACACCCTGGAACGGGTCTGGATGTTTAGGGATGTATGTGAAAAATAACGCCCAAGAATGAAGGCTGACTGGCAAAAAGCCCAATGACACTGCTTAAACTGGGTCGTAGAAGATCTCCCTGTTCCTACAATAGATTTGGCGAGATTGCTAATGGAAAATATCACAGTAATAGAGGTGAAATGTACAGCAAGGACAACTTAACCACAGAATGATGAGTGGCTTTCATGTATGCATTACGGTCATTTGTAGAGGGAATCGAGATCCTCTGTGGGTTATGCATCACTGTTTGGGAGAGCAAAATATGTCATTATTTATATCATGTTTCAAGGCACGGCGCACTTTTGTAAGTAATTACCCACTAGGTAGACTGGCTTCCCTGAAAAAAGCAGACACTAGAATGACATGCACATTGCATCACTGTCATGTGAAAGCTAATGTCCAAGAAACATCCTGGTGTGAGAGAGAGAGAGCCAACCTTATGTGGCACCACGCTCGGGTTTCATTTTTCATACCGCGGCTAATGGACTTGAAAGAAAGTGAATGTTATTTTTTCCTTTGAAGCGCCGCGATTGCCTTTCAATCAAACCCCAATGTTATCAGTGCATTGCAGCGCATTTATTTCTAATGAGCTGCGACTACTTTGGATTTACAGGGCAAATCTGGGAATTCCATTGGTGGGGGAACCAATTAAGATGATATGTGATATAAGTATGGCTTGGGCAAGTTAAAGGCCTTGATGAAAAACATTGTGATTGTAACCTCAAACCTCCAAGGTGGCTGCGTAACCTCGCAGATGGCTGATAAGGTTGAGAGGAGAGACTAGAGTTCATTTGAAGTTCTCTCTGCACGGCGGCGGCTGCTATCCACCCAATATGACCGTCTTACGGGTCAAATACCGCACGGCTCTTTGAGAACAATCTCCTGAGCTGATCTTCACTTATTAAAACACAAACACCTAAAGATCAGCCTCCAAAGCCACAGAGACTGGCAGAGCTTTCTTTAGGTTCATCCTTGTCCAAGCCTCTTAGGGTCTTAAGGCGAGGCGGCACCGGTGGAAAAAAGGCCATTACGCCTGTATAGGTCAGGTTTGAGACAGAGATGTGTAGAAAATGCCGCCTTTATTGGATCATAAAATCGCAAATAACCATGAATAGTTAATTACCAGCCGTATAAAGCATCAATCAAATGTGTAACCACCATTTTCTCAGAATGGGATATTATTTTGGTGTCGTTTCTTTTAAAGGGAAACCACACAAGGCAGTTTTCCTAGTTGTTACACGGAGCACAGTAGGTGGACCCAGACGCTGGGGACGGCAGACAAGCAGACAAGATTTCTATATTTATTTATAACACCAAGAATCAAAGGAACTCAGGAACAAGGCAAGACTGAACAAATTATGTGATAACACCGAACTGAGCATCAGGACGTAAATGCAAAGTGAACTAACAAGGCAACAAGGAACAGGTGGGTGGACAGGGGAACAAGCGAGGAACTGAGCAATAGGACAGGGCGAGGCTAACCAGACAAACACAGAGCAGGTAAGGCAGGGCTACAGGAACACAGGAGGGACACACAGAGTGGCCAGAGAAAACCAAACTCACCAAAAACACAGGCAAAAAAAGAAAATATATGCAGTACAAACAGAGCTATGATGCAAGTGCCATGTAGTTCATCTAAAACTTGAACATTACCTAGAACTAGTAACGATAAAATAAGAAACCTGTACAAAAGGACACACACACATTTGATTTGAGAGCCGTGTTGTGATCTGTCTTGATAAATCTGAGCATTACATTATCCATACTAACAACTCCAGCTGTTGTCTTTGCAGACCTCTGTGGGAGATTTGCAGCAGCAGGAGGCTAATAATTAGCATTTGTAGCATCCAGTCATTATCCAGCACTAACAGTTAGGAGGTAAGTGAAATAATATATTTTTCAAAATAGGTGAATTATGCCTTTCAAACAAACAAACAAAAATATTTAGGTTTGATTCAAGTCATTTCCCTTGGCTGCAGGTCATCCCCTCTCTTCCCCGTCCATCTGTTCTCTCTTCACTTTAACTATCCAATGAAAGTGAACATGATAGTTTGATAGCCAGAGAGCATTTGTTGTTGTCCATTTCTCAGTAAAAGTTGCCTTTTACTGCAGACGTACGAGCCGACGTTCAAAGTAAGGCTTGTTCCTGAAGGACAACCAATCAGCATGGGTGTTTCTGCCGGCCTCGCTGGCATCCAAAACCATTTGTCAACCTCAGCGTCTCCAGATGTAGTTCTGGGCTGACCGGGCTGGGCTGCAAATTATTTTTTCTAGTGCCTGAAATCCTTGTGTTCCACTCACAGTTGTAAAGCACATTTAGCTGTGGACCGACTGCCTTTCCAGCAGAAACTGGGAAGCCACAAGAATCTGCATATTGACAAATCACTGCCATCCTTTAAAACCCAAATTCTCCAAAAGTTGCCTCACCAGACGAACACACCATAAACAGCACCCGGCCCCACCGACGCAGCACAGCTAACGTTTGAAATAAAGGTGCATCACAAAATTAGACCCTTCTCCTTCCACTCTCACACCTCTGCTGGACCTAACGAGCCCATTAACAGCCACAGTTCACGGTGGAGTCGGGCTTCTATGGCAACAAAGCGTGCCACTCGGTACGGAACGCATTTACATGGCTTCCACATCACAACAGCTGCACCGTCTTTATCTCCTGTTCACTTGTGGCACCTCACCTCGACAGGGAGAAAGATGTTGCGACAGACGAGACTGTTGCATCATGGATGGGGAGGAACTTGTGAGTTTAGTGCTACCTTCTAAAGTCGGTCAATATTGGCAATGCGAGCCGCTGGAGAAACCACTGTCCAGCACTACCCGGGGAAGAATAATGTGCAGCTGTGTGTGAGAAATGCCTAGCAACTGTTTGCTTCTTCCCTGACTGCCCCTATCTCTCCACGTGATTAATGCCAGCTATGTGGTGTGTGCAGTCATCGCTCATTGCCTCTGAGACAGCCACAATTGGCCGGCATCAAAATAGAGATATAAAAAGGTGAAACTATAATATGCGGTTGTTGTTTCCCCACCTTCACACATGAAAAAAAGTAGCACTGAAGTCTCTCTTTTACCACGGCACGCCGCATGAATCCTGTTCACTTCTCTCATGATATAGACATCTGAGAGGAGTGCGGGCTTAAACTTCAAAATTCTGGAAGAAGGCTGGGAGTGTTTGCAATAATTGCCTTGTGAGAAAGAGTGGCAAAAACTAAAAGAGTAGACAGCAAACAGGCAATTAAAAAGACACAAATCTGCATTTGCAAGCGAAGGGGGAAGGAAGGGTCGGGGGGTTGGGCGTTGTGAGAAATATGGGCTCCTCTTCAGCTTCATCACAGTCCCCTTCACTTCAGACACAAAGGGGCAAATGTTACATTAGGACCTCATTAAGGGACAGACTGGGGCATGGTTGGGGCAGCCAGTGAAGTCAGCTGCCTGCCTCATTACGGAAGCCTAGCTAAGCTTCGAGAGTGTGTGTGTGTGTGTGTGTGTGTCTGTGTGTCTGAGTCTGTATCTGTCGCCATCCTGCACACATCAGCGTGACACGTGTGCTGATCTGCGAGGGCGTAAGTAAGTGAAGTGTGGCCGGCACACATGTGGGCTGCGAGTAGATCACACCCATTAACTGTATTGATTTTTGCCGGGGAGTCGCCGAGGCCAGCGCGCGCGTTACGCCGCGGTTCACCTCCAGACGCTTGCAGAGGCAACAGAACTTCGCAAGCCTAATGTCTCCAGAGCTCAAAAACCTCAGCTTGCGCCCATATTTTATAATAATGAGCCCGCTGAGTCGATTCCCATGTGTTAGCCTCATGCATGTCTGGAGGCATGTCATGGGTGCCCACAGAGATTCTTCAGCCAGCCCCTGTCAATAGATAGCTGTCCAGGTAAATGAAACCAATTAGGAGCCTCCCAACACCTCAAGTCTTGAGCTAATTAAGTCCATACAGCTGGAGTCAATGCCTGCCTTCTCCGGGAAAGAGAGGAGGTGAAATTAGTGTACACGCGCTGGACAGCCGCCATTGTTTTATACACATGAGAAAGAAGCAAATATCGGGTGTCGGGTGTCTTTTGAAGTTTATTTGTGGCGGCTATCGCTGCTCGTGCAAATACCGACTTCACACACAACATTATAACCGTGAATACCAGATTCCCACTCCGGAAAACCCTTCATCTCTTCTCATCTCTCAGGATTTGCTGCTTCCACACGATTTCTCCCACTTATGCCACATAACTTCATCAAGACGGAGTTCATGGTGGAAGCAGCGGCGGTAATAACACCTGTTACGGCGGCCGAGACCGTTTGCGTGAGGCTCTCTGCGCTTTTGTTCGCCTCATTCATGTGACAGGCTAGCATTAGCTTCAGCTAGCATTCGCCTTAGCATTTGCCGTTAGCCTGAACATGGCAGGTCTGGATGAGCGTGTGAACACTCAGGCCGATGAGCTGTCAAGTCAGACTTACAGGCTCTACGACATGGCATGAATGAGGCATAACTACACATTTCTTCTTCTGTTTATCGCAAACAAACCAGAGATGTCAAGCATTTCATTTCTGTGCGCCGGAGGATTTTTCCCAGACTCTTTTTAAAACAACAAGTGGACATACACTGAATCACTGAATTCGGTTAAGTCACATAACTTTATAGGGTAGCAAAACTGATATTCACTTGAAAATGTTGTAAATTATTAAATTTGGCTTTTTGTAATGTGTCTCTGCGGTGTAAATTCTGTTATTTTTTTTGTGTGTGTTGTTACTTCAAGGGCTGAAAAGATGAATCATTGAAATTAAAATTCCCTCTTCCAGTAGTAATCACTTGAGCGTAACAAATTCTTGAACTTCTTGAACCAGTTCTTTGTTTCTCATTCTGTGTCTAAAATCAAAGTTTTTTTTCTCCCCCCGCAGAAGCCGAACATCAGCCTGCTCAAGCCTTTATCTGCGCCAAGGGCATCACTTCTGGTTCACCCTGCACTTTGACCTTTCCCGTGAAATACGAACATGTACCTGTACGTCTAAAAGCCATACGTCAGGAAAATATACAGTATTACTTTGTGTGACGCTCTAAGTGTTCTGAATTCCTCTGAAATAGCATGAGTGGAAAGCCGCCGAGCTGAAATACGCTGTCAAAAAAAAAAAAAGGTTTCATCGTACCGTTTGTTGCCTCGACAAGGTTATGGTCCTCACGTGTCTTCATACCTCTGGGCCTTGACAGTTTATCTTGCTGATGAATACAGTATTTGTTTCAGTGTGAAATCTATTTTTCCACCATTTAGAGATTTCAGAAGTGAATTGGAGAAACATGCAGTCATGGCATGACGGAAATAAAGAGCCCATCTAGCCCGAAACTACAAATAGCACATGATTTCCATACCTACCCTGAGAGGATTATTTCAGGTGTTTTATTCCAAACATTGCTCCAGTAACTGGGTATGGTGTGTCTCTCCAACAGATGTTGTGATTTAATTGGATGAGGTTATGCCTTGCCTGGGGACTGAAAGAGAAGACGCCCCTGCTGGAAGCTGATGTAAAGTGGTTTTTATCACTTATCCAGGCATCTATGGATCAGAATAGTCATTGATTAAGGGCTGAGGTTCTGTGGAGAAGTGCCAAGACAGGTTCATCACTATAAAAAGGCATTTGGTATGGGAGAGAGGTATGATAGATGATGCAGATGGGTGTGATTATTCCTGAGCATTAGACCAAGCGTTTCAAGGACTTAAAGGTGCTATGTGTGCGATTTTTAAAGATCAATATATCCTTGTCAAATTAATTGAGATACCTTGGTATAATAACCGTAAAACAAATGAGACCATGACTGAGGATGATTGGAGGTCTGTATGTCCTGCCAGTGGTATTGTTGGTGCTGATATTTCTCAAATTTAAAACCACGATTCCCATGAAACCCACTGCTTCCTACACCCCTACCCTTGGTTTCCTGAGGATGATGATGTTGGCTAAGAGATATCTCCATCAGACCTTCATCATTTTGCCTGAAAAATCAAAGCTTTAGCTCCTTTTGTGCTGGAAAAAGAGCTATGACTCCCTGTTTTGTGCAGTAAAGCAATTTCCATTCGTGCAGTAAAGTTCCCGCCGAGCTTGACCCATTGGCACATTATGCAAAAAGGTAATATAGAGGCTGCTAATGCTCTTGTCTTTTGTTTCTACTTAACCCGTTTAATCCCAAATTTTTCCCTGCAAAATAAATGCATGCATTTCACTCCTCAGACCTTCCTAACAAGTAATATGTAAGATTTTTTTCATTTCATGTTGGTTATGTTGGTGAAAATCTAGGATTTATACTCGGCAACAATTGTTGCCAGTGGGAAACAGCATAGTCAGAATTTGCACAAATTCTTCAATTTGACCTATTTACACACAGAGAAAATAAGAACAACACTAACATGTGTAATACATAATGTATTATAATATAAATATAGGCATGTTTACAAATGTGTTCAGAACTTTATTAGAAACATAAAGATTCAATGGCAATGCATACGAAGTGAACTTTCAATGCCTTCAATGGCAACAATGGAATTACTGTATTTCAGTCTCATAAAACAGTTAAAACACA
>OMLB01018341.1:25401-51874 GCA_900302555.1 Myripristis jacobus | reverse complement strand
TACATGGTGGTCATAAAGGGATGGACATGGTCAGAAACAATGCTCAGGTAGGCTGTGACATTTAAACAATACCAAATTGGTACTAAGGGGCTCAAAGTGTGCCAAGAAAACATCCCCCACACCATTACACCACCACCACCAGCCTGCACAGTGGTAAGACGGATGATGTCTCATTCTGTTTACGCCAAATTCTGACTCTACCGTCTGAATGTCTCAACAGAAATCGAGACTCATCAGACCAGGCAACATTTTTCCAGTCTTCAACGGTCCAATATTGGTGAGCTCTGTGCAAATTGTAGCCTCATTTTCCTGTTTTTAGTGGAGATGAGTGGTACCCGGTGGGGTCTTCTGCTGGTGTAGCCCATCCGCCTCAAGGTTGTGCGTGTTGTGGCTTCACAAATGCTTTGCTGCATACCTCGGTTGTAACGAGTGGTTATTTGAGTCAAAGTTGATCTTCTATCAGCTTGAATCAGCCGGCCCATTCTCCTCTGACCTCTAGCATCAACAAGGCATTTTCGCCCACAGGACTGCCGCATACTGGATGTTTTTCCTTTTTCAGACCATTCTTTGTAAACCCTAGAAATGGTTGTGCGTGAAAATCCCAGTAACTGAGCAGAATGTGAAATACTTAGACCAGCCCGTCTGGCACCAACAACCATGCCACGCTCAAAGTTGCTTAGATCACCTTTCTTTCCCATTCTGACATTCAGTTTGGAGTTCAGGAGATTGTCTTGACCAGGACCACACCCCTAAATGCATTGAAGCAGCTGCCATGTGATTGGTTGATTAGATAATTGCATTACCGAGAAATTTAACAGGTGTTCCTAATAATCCTTTAGGTGAGTGTATATCAGTATTTTAATCCAGCTTGGGGTGAAAAATGCCAAACCTATCCTTGAATATTTCTCTGTAGCTTCATACATTAGATTTATCTAATAATGTGTGTGTGCTCACACTATTAGATGGTACTACTGTGTGATGGCTCAAATAAATCAAAGCTACGATGTGTGATGAAAAACGCTAATTTCCTCTGTTGTGATAAATCTACTGATGTTTCCAACAATTTAACACCGCCTTACCCAAAAAATGTCGACAACTGATTCTAAAACTTGATCATTAAATGCTCCTCCATGCTTCACAAGTATGGAAAATTATGGTGTTAGTTGTCTAGCTATAATTAAATGATGAAAGAACTATCCACAGGCAAAGAAAATGAGCAATAACACAGTTGCCAATTTATCTCTGACACCTCTGGGTCTTGTTTAAAATCTAAAAGCAACAACTGAGTTCTCCTCGCTAAGTAATGAGCAGCCTCAGGACCTGGCAGGGACAGAGCGAGGTCACTTTCTGTCGGCAGTCCCCTCTCACACTGAGACATCCACCAAATCCGGTCGTCATTAATTTTATGACGGAAAACACCGGCTCGGCCACCTTTACGCTGTAACACCCATCAAATATGTTTTATTTTATGGGGAAAAGTACTGTTCAGCAGTTTAAAGAATATTAAAGTACAAGCCCACGCTGACAGACCAGAGCAACCAGGCCTCGCGTTTGAGCTAATTGTTAGCAATGAAACAGCCTTTATATAATTCCAGATGGGCTCCCGGGACTCAGCCGAGTGTTTAATTCTGTAAATGAGATGAGGAAGCTTTTGGATGCGAGATGCACGCAGACTGAAAATACGGTGGGGATAATTTATTGCTGTCATTGAGCCAGACGGAGGACATAGTGGCAATAAAACCCAAGTGTCACAGCATGCAAGTCTCGCTCTTAGAGTAATCTATATGTGAACAGGCAAATTATTATTTTTCAATGGATCTCAAGGCGCCTTTCCTCCTCTTCGTGTGCATCTGTCATCTCGTTCTTCCTGCGACAGCATTTACCTGAACCCGAGGAGGAATAAAATGCTCTTGGGCTTTTAGACATGAGCTTTGTGAATAGATCATTTGCAAATACCTTCAATCACCTGAAATTACAAGCCACAAGAATCACTCTACCCAGGAAGTCACTGATAGGCAATATTATTACCAGCTGTATAAATAAACATGGAGTGTCTGGTAGACTGTCTACTGATACATCAGGCCACCTTCCTATTTTTTGTTGCTTACCCTTCTATTGAGATTAAGATGCTGCAAATACTTTCTCTAGAAATTTCAAGGTGTACAATGTGAAAGTTTTGTTGATAAACTCTCTGGTATTAAATGGGATAAAATTCTGACAACAAATGATGCATCTGAAGCGTATAAACTTTTTAGTGATGAATTCATTGGCACACTCAATGAATCATTTCCATGTGAAAATCGAGACATCTAACCTAACTAGCTTGTAAATCTTGGCGAGAAAATACTTAACATGCACTATGCAAAGACTAACCAATCCCTCTCCTTAAAATTATAATAATTATTCCAGATACAGAAATAAACCTGATTAAATCTAAGAAAACCAAAAAGACAGTATGATCCACATAAATTTAATACACGTAACAATGATGCGAAAAGTCCCTGAAGTATCACAAATAAGCCTTCCTCTGAAAAACTGCCCCACAGTAAGTTTAATATTAACAATATCATCATAGAGGATCCCACTGAGATTGCCAACAAATTCAATAACTATACAGGCCCTGCTTTGGCTGCGAAAATTCCCATCATACCCACTTCTCCTATTATAGAGTAATTTTGTTTTGTTTTTTGGAAAATAGTCCCCTATTTTGGGCAGTAAAAAATCTGCTACACATCATCCCACTGAAACTTTTCTTATTAAAAATTTTTACTGAATTATTACTTTGGAGAATGTTAGCTGGGGGGAAGTCCAGCTCAATGGCAGGAGGCTAACAGTTAGTATCCAGCACTCAGTAACAATGAGAGGAAGATGGTAACACCACTGCATAACAGCTAGGCGAGTGAAATATCATATTTTTCAAAATGGGTGAACAATCCCTTTAAATATTTGGTTACAGCAGCTATAATTCTAAATCTGCGTTCTTGTCGAATCCTAAGCTGCTTCAGGTGTGCTGTGTCCATACCTTCAGGTGTGTGGCTCTCTTGAAGGCCTTGCTACAGAGACTACAGACGTGGCAGCGGTCCTTGCCGTGGGCTTGTCTGCAGTGGCGTCGCAGCGTGTTGGCATTCTGACACACCTGGTTACAGTAGTAACACTGGTTCCGGTTGTCAGCCTCGACCTGGCCATCCTTCACACCCTCATGGCCATTGTCAGTGATCTGGATCACACACAGATGCACAAACACACACACATTTCGAAGGAATCAACTGATAGTTTTGCATAGAAAAGCACAGATTTACACAAGCGCTGTTATTTTTAAATAACACATATAGTGAGGAACTAGTCCAAAGCATGCCTTAAATGTGTTCAATAAAATTTGACAATAAGTTGTAAACAGCACACCATAGATACACAAACACATACATTAACAGTATATCCATTGTCAGCTGCTCTGTTGTTGCCCTGGGAGTGGTGGCTGACCAGTATGACCTGCTGGCCTGAACTGGAAGGCTGTCCTGCTAGACCCGGGTCGTTCAGCACCGCAGGAAAGGTCTGACCCTGAAGAGAGAAGACACGGTGAAAAGGCTGGGCATCATGCACCTAAAGGAACAGTTCACCCAAAAATGAAAACTGTGTCATTACCTACTCAGTCCAGTGCCAGATCAAACACAGGTGAGGCGTTTTTGTCCACTGTTTTTGTGATCATTTCACTACACTAGCTACCTTCCTGTGTGTTGTACTGATGTATTGACAAGGACACTTCACCTGTGTTTCAACTAGCATAAAGGGAGATAACTGTAAAAAAATGTCTTTGGCTCAAGTATTCCTTCAAAAACATTTGCAGAAGCTGTAACCGTGAAATCTAACTCATGAACACGAACAAGTTAGATGTACTACACATTTAAAACACACAAACGCACACACTGATGCTCCTACAACACACATCCACACATAAAATTGAAGTGGAGGATTTTCTTTCCATACTTCCTAAATTTTTTCTTTCTTTCTTTTCCTTTCTTTGACCACCTCAGAGGACAGGAGGATTTCAAGACTAATCCATATCTGAGTCGTACAAATCCAATATCTCTGAAATAACTGTGTTGTCCCAAATCCTCACACAGGAAATGATGAGCGCACTGTAATTTGGAAAATCAGTCACAACACCAAAATCGGCCTGTAAGT
Source organism: Myripristis jacobus (assembly GCA_900302555.1). NCBI lineage: Eukaryota > Metazoa > Chordata > Actinopteri > Holocentriformes > Holocentridae > Myripristis > Myripristis jacobus. The sequence continues at coordinate 47,692 of OMLB01018341.1, read as the reverse complement.
TGAGTAGTGTGTGCCCTCACCAAACATCCACAGTTTCTGTGTGTGTTTGCGTGTGAGATGTGTTGTGTGTGTATAGTACCTGTGGATTGAGGTTTAGAGTCACGCCGTCCAGCATGCCCTGAGCATCTGCCAGGGTTAGCGTCACACTGCCGTCATTGGTCACGCCTCCCGGTGACATCACCAGGCTCTGGGACACAGCGGTGTGGGACAGGGTGGTGCTAGGCGGCAAGCTGGAGACTAACAGGTGGGAGGGAGTAGAGAACTTACGTTAGGATTTATAAATATTTTTAGATTTACACTGTTTATGTTATTGTGATGATATTAAGTAACATTCAATTTTACCAAAAAATAAGAAAATGATAATAATGATAATAATAAAAAATAGGTTTCAGGTTTCACCCTGAATTTATTTTGGCTGGGGTGGAAACCACTGAAACAACATGGAACATGGAACATAAAAACTGCTTGTTTTACACACTAATTCTCCTGACGCAGTTGAGTAAAATCCTCCCACACTACAATGGTTAACCTTTAGGCCAGGATATTAAAAATAAAACTAATAACACATATTCATTAGTTCCATTGTGGTCAGTGAGGCACAAACCTCATATAAGGGACAACACTCAGAAGCCAACATCTCATTTCTGATGAAATGCCAATGTCTGCCTATATCTGTATATAGGTCAAAATCTACTTTGAATCCAATTAGCATACATTATAGTAGGAATGCTTCACGGCCTAATCAACAAAAGCGGAGATGCTCTGATCATCCCTGTTTTGCATTGGAGTTGTTTTCCACTTGAGAGGAGAATAATGAAGAGAGTCAGGTGGGACTTTGATATTTGAAATTTGATTAACCTTCTGGAAGAAAAACAAGCCACTACACGGAACAATAGGGGTTTCAAATTTGACAAAACAAATCATATTTACTCACTTGACAGCATACAAGTCCTTAACAGATTGGACTCTGCCAAATTCAATAGCCATAAAATTGGCAACAAATTCACTAACACATATATGCGCACACCCTCTTGATAGATCATACCACTGATGAGTGACTGAGCGAGCAGATAGGGGTTCAGGGTTTTGTTCAGTGTTTTGTTGTTGTGCCAGTCCTGACCTGCCATGCCAGCGTTGGTGGGACTCTGAGGTAGGAGGTGGTCGTTGGTGATAGTCAGAGTGGTGTTGGCAGGCTGGCTGTTCAGTGGTGATGCCAGCCTGATGCTGCCGTTCATATCGCCGCCACCGGGGTTGCTATGCTGGGGGAGCAGATCCTGACCTGCAGAGGGATGAAGAAAAACGGATTGTGAAACTGGAATTCAAGAAACAGTTAAATATATTGCTAGCTAAAATGACCAGGTTTCATGCTTTTGAGATCCTTTGTATTCTAATGTTTGTGTCCTTAGTGCAAAATTGAACTTCATGTTGAGCTCAATGTGATATGAGTCCACATGGTGGTTAAATACCACCATGTGGACCATGCAATTCAAATAGAAAAATAACAAAAAACAATATGTTCAATTTCCTCAAAAACATAGGTCCTGGGTCTTCTTTTTGTACTGGTATAATCCACTTTGTTCCTTTCTGTGCTATTAAGTGTTATTTTAGGAACTGTTTGGCGCGCTATGGAAGTGAATGGAGCGACACAAATCCAGTATTGTGGATTAGCAGTCCAGGAGAACATGGAGCAAATAATTCACAATATGTCTCCACCATGTGGACCCATATATAACCCAGGTAAATATACAACCTAACACTCTACCAAAGTTCAGTTTTGCTATCAAGGATCCAAGAAGTATAATGTCTGCCTCCATGCTAACCTCTATTGTTCAGCAGTGTGATGTGTATATAGTAAATGCATCATCAAATACATAAATGTATTGCTTAAATAAGCGTGCACTGGAGTCCTCCCTCACTTTACAGGAGCTAGGCTGGTGGCTTTCCCCTGTAGCAATACATTGAGCTAACTCAGTTAGTACACAACCCATTGCTATCTTTGTACTGGACACACAGGGATGAAATTGGTATTGATCTTTTTGCCTGACTCTGAGCAACACAGACAAAATCTAATTTCCCCAAAACTTGTGTACCTTTAACAGTAACTTTTGATTTACGGAGAAGCCTCGTAGCTCTCACAAGAGTGAAGTTTGCCTCAAGCACTCTCTGTCAGACAAGAGCTGCCTGTCAGCCAATGTCAGGACAAGAGCTTGAGGCAAACTACACCCTTGTGCTACACATCAGTTGGCATCAGTCAGACTTCCCTCCACACTAGGTTTTACTGTCAGTAGAAAAGAAAGAGGCTTTGTCCTGTGCACTGCACTCAGCCAGACAGAGCTTTCTCATCTTCTCTTAGAAAGATGATATTTTTCCATGATCTGTCATAGCTGTTGTAAGGAAGATAATTATGCCATGGTCTGGATGAAGCACCTAATTCATACTGAACTGTATTAGTTTAAAATATATTACAAATTTAAAATCACATTTTTCAACAAATTTTCTTACATTTTAGAGAAAAGAAGTATCAAGGTTCCATGTGGGTGGAGGAAAGGAGCATTGAATCTGACAAGACTATATTTCATCAACTAACTGCCTAACTACATGTCAGAAAAAGAGGAAGATGATGACGATGATCAATAAGAACAGCAATATATTTGCTGGCTGTACCTTGTCTTCTGTGACCTACACCCCAAATTTATTAAAATTAGATCAAATGTATTCCTTCATTATCACAGCAAGTGAATTCAGGCCTGGATGTTTGTTGTATTCCACCACCTCTCTTTCCTGTCACTGCTTGGATCTCTTTGAAAGGCAGGCTCTAATATCGCAGCTTTTTTTGTACTCTTAATATGAGCATGAGCAATACATTTTTCTTCACTAATTAATTAAATCAATTAGATAATCAACTGATCAGTAATCTATAGCTTAGTTTTAAGAATGTAATGGGTGTAGCTTTGACGCCAAGCTGTGCCAATCTCTTTCTGAGAGTCTAGCAGTAGAAATTCATGAGTTCAGCAAATCCTTATTCCAGAAAAATACAATGGTCCATAGATAGCTGACTTGATATGTTTATATAAGTGTAAACAACATGTATTGTGTGAGTTTCACAATTATTTAAACATTACAAAGGACTCTATTATGACCTTGTAGGTACTGTAAAAGGAAATTAATTTCCTGGATGTGAAAATAACTGAAACTGTTCATGGAGCTTTGCTCAGTGGCTGACTGGAAGACCATCTTGACAGCTGACAGCTTTGATCCAAGAGGGGCCATAAACAGTATTCCATAGGGACAATTTGTTAAAGACTTAGACACATATGTGACAGATTTAATAGCAGATGTGTTGACAAAACTACTCGCTTCACTTGCTCAATGATAGAAACAAGCTGTCCTGAAAGATTCAGATCTAAAGCAAAACTGTGTTCGGAGACATCTGATCATCTAATTAGGAGGTCTGGAGGGAAAAAAGGAATTTTAAATGCATTCAGAGGAGCTCTCTCCAAGAGCAGAGCCTTGTCCACCAAATACAGCTCTGTTACCATGTGCAGTAACTAAGTGTCTCTGAGTGAACTGCCTTCTCCATTAATTACCTCTATGGCTTCTCACAAAAAGGCATGTAACTTTCACATGAATTCATGGGAGCACTGGAGATCTAATTACCAGTTCACAGATAATGTCCTGTCAGTGTCTCAAAATGTAGACCAGCAGTAGAGGAGCAGCCATAATGGCTGCTTTTGGTGAAAACTGGCAATTGCATTGCATTGGTGGGGGTAATGCTCTCTCTAGATAGTGCTCTACTGAGACCCATCTAATTTCCTTGGAGATTAACACTGATAGCGGGTGTTAGAATTACAGATTGGTGAAGATTTATGGATTAAAATAAAATAAAAATAAAAAATTCCTGGATGTACAGCAAGTCAACTTGTGCTTCTCTCTGATTAAGAAATTCAGTGAATGTATTATTGATCCTGGGGGGAGGTGTATTTGATGGATTGTTCATCTACTTGCTAAAGAGTCATGATTGCCTATTTCAGAGTCTGTCAGTGTTATTAAGTTTCACTTTACATGTGAAGTAGTGATAATGTGGCCATGTACTTGTGTGTATTGCTGATGCGCCTGTGGTGCATCAATGGCTGCCCATACCTGATATGGTGAGAGTGATTTCCTGGGGGTTTCCTGCTGTGGTACTGGAGCCAGTAGCTGAGGCTTGGGCCTGGGCCTGCGCTAGAGCCTGGGTCAGGCTGGAGTTGTTGATGGTCAGCGTGATCTCCTGACCACTGGCTCCTCCGGCCACCAGCCCTGTACTGCCCATCACATGGCTCAGGTCTTGAGAACCTGCAGGAGGCATGGGAAGGCACAGCTTGGTTACATAACAGTTACTGATCTACTTTACCTTTGTACTTCAAGGAAAAATGAATCCTTGCAAACTCCAAGTATCCATAATCAAGGCCGTGCCCTTCCTAACACAACCAGCAAAAGAGAACATATTACACCAGCATTAGCATCTTTGTACTGGCTACCGGTAGCCTTGAGGATAGATTTTATAGTTCTTTTACTTGTTTATAAAGCACTAAATGGCTTAGCACCTTCCTACCTTTCAGACTGTTTGTCAGAGTATGTTCCAAATTGCTCACTAAGATCACTAAATGCCGGCCTGCTGAATATGCCACCAATCAATAGCAAAAAGTATGATGAGTCGGCTTTTTGTAACTATGCACCGAGGATTTGGAACAAACTCCCACCGCAGATTAAACAAGCAACCTCAGTCAATAATTTTCAGAAGCAGCTCAAAACTTATTTCTATTGTCTTGCTTTTAATTAATTACTTATCTTATGTTTTATTTTTATATGTTTTATCTTTTTATCCTCTTAATTATCCTTTATCCTTTTAATTATTTTATTTCATTGGGTTTTATTGTTTTACTGGTTATTATTTATTGTTTTTTATTGTTTTATTGCTATAAGTGTACAGCACTTTGAGCTGCATTTATGTTATGAAAGGTGCTGTATAAATAAAGTTTATTATTATTATTATCATCATGTCTTGTGGCTGATTTGCATTCTGGTCTACTGAGGATTCTGTTGGCTGGGAAAGTGCTATCTTTCTCTCTTTTGAACAGCAACACAAAATGGCAAATGCAGAATAAGCCGATTTGGTTGACACCAAAATCTGGACATTTACTGTGGATGTTTTAGGTTGCTTTAACATTTTATCAAACTTGTAGCTGTACCTGAAATATCATGACATGACGTGATGTTGTCTATGTTTGGCTAGTAATGCACAGAAATAAGAAACATATGAGTTTCTTATTTAGTCACCCAGTGACTAAATGCATCCAGATATGCAAGACACGTCATCAACAGCTGTTTCTGAATGTTGGCCAAGTGTTTTAGGGTGGACTTTTCCTTTCACTGTATCACTCCTGTCTCCTTACTGCTTGCTATACCAACTCTCTCCGCTCTCTCTCCTCCGGTCTAAAGCCACTTTTCAACTATTGCACAAACTCAACATAATTACTTCGCTGGCTGAAATGAATGAATTAATTCAAAAGTTTACACGCTGAATGAACAATGAAGTGAAACTGAGTAAATTCTATAATAATGTGCCATTTACACTTACCATTACTAATATGATATATCAATCACTTGGTATTTGATACATCAAGCTTTGCATGAACATATGTGCATGGAACTCAGCTTATAACAGAGGGTGTCTGGTGGAGACGTGCTCAAATTTAAGCCATCACACATACCTGTGGCATCCTGGTCGGTGAGGCTGGCCATGGTGACCTGAGCGGGGGTGATGTTGGATGGCTGCAGGGCCAGGCTGGTGAGGGGGTGGATCACCACATTGGCAGGCACTGAGGGGTCGCTGGTAGACATGAGATGGCTACCAGAGTGAGAGACGAGGCCAGTGTCAACACTCAGAGATTGAGAGAGCAGACCCCCCTGTTGTAAGGTCTGCTGGAGGAGGGCATGGTCAATCTGGAGGAGAAAAGTACATTTTCAGATCAAACAGAAGAGGACAAAGAAAATACTTTCATAGAGAAGTAAGGAAATGGAACAATAAAAGAGGGGGAGATGCTTGATTTAAAAAAAATAAAAAATAAAACATCAAGGGTAAGGTTTAGAATCTTCTGTTCTGTTGATAATTAAAGGAAAATTTCAGCCTGAGGCCTTCTAACAATGTTAGATGTCTTTGATCAAAAATGTTCAATGCTTTCCACAAGGTATGCTGTGATGAAGTGTTGTCTTTACTGTTAATGGTGGATCCACTTTCCTTCAACCTGCCTCATTCACTTCAACTTCAACCCACTGAGTTCTAATATTGTGACAATCTGAAGAGAATTAGGTTGAACTTGCATTCAGTTGCATGTTTTACGTAGGTGGGGAGAGCAACAGCAACACCATCGTAAGAATTTTTACAATGAAATGATGTGAGAATTACACCCCTCACAAAACACAACATGCCTGAACACTGTACAACACCGGGGTCCGTTGAAGCTATTGTGAATGAAGAAACTGTTATTGGCCTATTCTGTGATGGATTTCTCCCTTTGTGATTGTTAAATGTCACTGCAAAGTGGCAGCTCAAGACAGAATCTCTTGTTCTTTGATTCCGAAGGGCTGACACTAAAATTGTATTACGTTTATTATGTATAACTGTTGAGTCATTGTGTTCAAAAGGTTGAGTCAACATACATACAGACAGACAGACAAATGGCACCATGATGACATTATGTTCCATCCCATGTATCATGGTGGTGGGACATAAAAATCAAAACTGGGAGGGAGTGTGCATCAATAAAATTTAAAGGTAGAATGAGTAGTATTTTCTTAAAACATAATGTATAGATTCATACAAAAATAATCCCTCTAAAACATCACTTATGAGCCATTAGAAGTGTGTTTTGGTGTGTGTGTGTGTGTGTCTACAAAAACCCTGCCCTCTGCCTGGATTTCCTTGTTTTGCTGGTGTCCTAATACACCATCGTAGAATGGTCAGATGAGAGGGGAGCTGCTTTACTTTGTGTGTTTCTCACTGTCATGTAACAGGATTACCGCTTCAAAAACATCACATCAGTGTGGTTTGATATCTGAAAAGGTGGAGGGGCTAAAATATGCATATATACATATAAAATATGGTGGTGAAAGGGGCATCCCGGCCTCTACAATGGCTGCAATACCCATATTCATGGGAGTAAGAAAAATACTCCACTTAACAGCATTTAAGCCCTAGAAACACAAGTGCATGGCATTTCAGGGCCCAGCTGTTTTATTTCACAGTGTCAAAGTGACTCAGAGTGGGTTTTTCCTTTAAAAAATAAAGAACGTTTTCATGCCACATTTAATGTCTCCAAGTAACTGGAGGCAACCATCCATTAGCACAGCAATGCTAACACAGCTCAACAGGTTGAGAAATTATGATTTGTGAAATGATGCAAAACATTCAAGACATGCAAGCTTTCATAGCCCAAGGACACTAAACATAATATAATAAGAACAGAATTCAGAATGTTTAAAAACAACAACAAAGGACGCTGTATGCAGTTAATATGTATCGGTAATATAAAAACTTCTGGGAACCTTTTTAACAAACTACTGGCCTGGATAAATGGATAACAGAAAAGGCTGAAATTCTTGAATCTGAAGTTTAAACCCATCGTTGGAAGAGATGAGGGTAACAGATGTATCACTCAAACACATGGATGACAACAAGGCTGAGGAGCAGGTGTGTGTCGTAGTACCTGTAGTGTGATGTTGTTGATGTTGCTGGTATCAATGCCAGAGATCTGGACGTTGGGACACACCAGGTTGGCAGATGTCAGCTGCAAATGGATGCCCTCCAGAGTGGCCAGGCCCTCTGATAGAGACACAGTCAGGTCTCCTCCAGCTGCAGCACACACAAGCCCATTATCAATGTCATGCAAGCTCAAAAATGTCACATTACTCGCCATGGCCAAGGTAAATGAAAACATACTACCGAGCCAAAGACATTGATACACCTTTTTCAGAGAAATATGTCACCCTGCCTTCACACGCACACACACACACACACAACATTTTGGTTAAGTCCTGTCATCTTAGATTATTTTCACACCATTTCTGCTTTACTCGATACTATTCAGCGGGCAGAGCCAGCCTGAGACTAGAGACAAAGAAAGGATGATATGCAAGCTGACATTGGTTCTTAAAGGCTGATGCTTTTGGACTGAAGCTGCGAATAGCTGATTGATGATTGACAATCTAAAAACTATAAGAATTTGACACAACAGAACTGATCCAATCCTACGTGAAGCAATGACAGATGTTCCAGATATGAAGGCATGACATGCAACTTAGTTCATAGACATTCCTGAAGGCCACAGACATTTCTCTTTAACCAACAATAACACGGCTACTCACTACACAAAGAGAACCACCAAAAGGCAGAAGGGCAGCAATGATGTCTGCTAAGGACTGTCTTGAGTCTGCTCCCGTATGATATGAGGAGAGAGGTTTGCTTATTGTCAATTCTGCAGTCCTCTGAACAACACCGTGACAGACAGAAACGGAATGAGAATGGGAAATCAAGTGCTGTCAGTTCGCACAGAGCAGCGACTGGAAACCACTGCCCCCCCCATCTCCAGACTCTAATACTCTAGGAGTTAAGAGGGAAATCAATTTCACGGCTGCTATTTTGAATGGTCATGCACCGGTCTCTAGAAACTAGGGAGTTGACATATTTAACTTCAACTAATAAATCTGAGGACTTTTGAGAGGATAACTGCATGGTGCTGTGTTGAGATTCCCTTTGAGTAAAGAATCAGAAGTGTTGCTTACTTGAAATCATCAAGAGATGCTTTACAACATCTTTTGGGGCCTTTTAAATACTGAATAAACCTAAGAGAATAAAAATATGTAGTGTTGTGGGGTGGGGTGTGGTAAAGCGGTTATCTGGTAAGAGGAAGGTTCCTGGAATGATCCCTGGCTCCTCCAGAGAGTGTGTCGAAGTGTCTTTGAGAAAGACACTGAACCCCTAACTGCTCCTGATGGACAGCTTGGCACCTTGCATGGTAGCCTTTGGCATTAGTGTTTGAATATGTGTGTGAATGGCTGAACATTGTAAAATGCTTTGAGTGATGGGTAGACTAGAAAACCGCTACATAAATACAGTCCATTTATGATTTAGTAATGTATTTGCTCCAAAAGATCATTATTTAGAAGCTTTTCTTACGTATTTCAGAGGACCCACTGCCACTAATTCAAAGAGCAAGTTTAAAACCAAAAGAGGACAGAGAAACCAATCTTAACACACTAAACACAATGTAGCTTTTTCAATAACTTTTACACAACCTTTCCACAAAGGGTTAAGTATCACTGAGAGCCAGAAAATAAATTGTGGAAAATCACCGCCAGGGAATTTGTCATATCAAGAGATAGTATCATTTCCCTTAACAATTTCATACTGACATATATGAGAATGAAGCCATCATATCAACATTTCAAACACACATAGCAAAACCTACGATGCTTAGCTGTTGAAGTGTGAAAGCCAATTCCCCAAGTCTAAAAGGGCTGCTTACTGTGTGCTGCTTATATATTTTCATCTGCCTCAATAATGCCTCCAATATGAATGCAAACACTACACTGCATATTTAAAAGATCTCTGGTGGATATTTGGTATAAGATTTTTACAAGGACAATAAATATACACAAAATGAACAGAAACAATGGGATGTGTGATTGGACCTGCCCTATTACCTTTGTAGGAGCTGTTATCTGGCACATGTTCCATGTGTGAAAAGAGATTTGTCCAGTCTTTATAAGGCAGTAGTAAACCTCTTCCATCAGCTCAGCAGCAGCCCTGACGCTGCTAAGCTCTGGGCAATGAACACTTCAAGCCAGTGTCCAGCACACGTTTTTCAATTGCTTTTTAGTTGCGAGTGTGTCCGACTCAACACAGTGTGGATGAGGGCCATGTGGTATTTTGTGCTTGTCCTTTATTTTTCTATTTCTGCCTTTTTTCCAAAAAGCATCTTAAGACCATCTTGCATAATGTCATTAATTGGTGAAGTGTTTCCTAAAAGCATCTTAAGATGCTCTAAAAAATGATCACAGATAATGACTGCTGCTGACCAGTCCTAGAAAACTAAATGCATCTTGAAAAGGAAAAAACAACAACAAAAAAAAACACTTCAGTGTCACCTGCAGGACTCCCTGCAACATTTTAACTATGATTTTAAGGTATATTAAACTATTCTCCTGTATTACTGATTTTTTTTTTTCAAATTTCATTTCATCTCATACATTATATGATATGATAATCAGTGTTGGGCATGTTACTTTTAAAAAGTAATTAGTTATAGTTACTAGTTACTTCTCCCAAAAAGTAACTGAGTTAGTAACGGAATTACTCCACTATAAAAGTAACTAGTTACCAGGTAAAGTAACTACTGCGTGTAAATATGTCTAAGAATTTGGATTTTTTTTCTGAGCGGGTTTCACAAGCCAGTTGCATAGAGTAGAACAGCATAGACAGATGGACGAGGACAAACACTTCGCTCCGGGACATAATGTACACTTAACATGTACGTTCTTGCTGTTTACCTCAAGGAGATTAAAGCGGTGTCTGTACTTCCACTTTGAAAATGCCAACTTTCCCTCTGAAAGCTCTGGACTCGCCATTGCTGCAACCTACCTCTGATAGTTTGAGTGTGTGTGTGGCTGCTATCCGCGTGTGTGGTTTGTGTGTAAACTGAAAACTGCCTCTGATTGGCTTACCATGAAATCTTACTCTGCTTTAGCCAATCATCACCACTTATGCGGTTGTCCCGCCCCTACCCTCCTCCCTCACAAAAAAAAAACCAAACAAACAAAAAAAAAAGAAACCACCTCTGCAGCTCCTGTAGCCAGGTGTCTGAGAGCCAAGTCGGAAGACAGCTTCAATGAGTAGCTTCAGTAACGCACCAGTAACGCGCGCTGGTAAAGGTAATGGTGTTGTAACGATGGAAATAGTAATTAGTTAGATTACCCGTTACTGAAAAAAATAACGCCGTTAGTAACGCCGTTTATTTTAACGCTGTTATTCCCATCACTGATGATAATATAACATATGATTAGAATCATCACACCTAAATCTATGGCTAGGCATTACTATTTCCCTGAGGACGAGTATCTTCAGCAACAGTAAAGGTAGGTGCTGTTTGAATGATGGTGAATGGTAAATGGACTGCATTTCTACAGCCATTCAAAGTGCCTTACAATGTTTGCCTCACATTCATCCAGTGACACACACAATGTAGTCTGTGGTAATTCTAGGCATATAGAGTTTTTTCCATTGAGTGTGTTTTAATTTTTTGGCATATGATATATTTGTGTAATATGCCATCAGTTACAAACAGCTGGATCAACTATTACAAAACCCAGTCAACTAATATTTCAGCACTCTTCAAATGGATAGCCTCATAACAGCTTTAAAGCATTACTAACCATCAACCCAAATCTCTGAGAGCCCTGACCTCTAATAGTGAAGAGATTTCGGTTTGGGGTTTGGTTACTGTTAAACACAACAGCACCAGCCACTCTGCAAAGCCTGAATGCACACGCAATAGAGGTAGTAGACATTGCTTTTAGCCAGCCATCACTGATAAAAATTATTCCTGCAGCATTTGAATTATGGCCAGGAACCATAAATCTCCAGCCAAATGCTGATGTGAGTTCTCTTTGGTGGATAAACCAATAAGCTTCACTGTGCCGCACCATTTCCATTAGTTTTTGCCCACTCTCAAACCACTGCACACTTGGCTCTGAGAGAGTCTCTGTGCCAGTCAAATAAAAGCAAAGGTGTGTGGATTGATCTATAAACCCTACCTGACATGGAGGCAGGCAGGATGGCCTGTCCAACCAGCCCTTGTTGAAGCAGATTTTGGTCAAACTGCCCTGTCAGAACTTGGTTGGCAGGGAGATAAATGTTAGGGTCTGAGTTGGAGGTCTGGAGCAGACCCACTGGCTGAAGCGCCTCTGGAGTTGCCTGCTGCTGGCCGGCTTGGCCTGTGGCTGCAGGCTGCCCAGTCTCTGGATCCTGACCCTGGCTGGCCTGACCAGCAGACGAGGCCAACCGCTTAGACTTGCGACCATCGCTGTTGGGGCGGTAGTGGCACTGGATGTGGGTTTTGCGGTGGCCAGAAGTGCGGAAGCGCAGTTCACAGAAGGGGCATTTGAAGGGCTTGGAGCCAGTGTGGAGGCGCATATGCACCTTTAAGCTGCCTTTTGTGGAGAAGGAGGTGTTGCACATGTGACAGTTGAAGAGTTTCTGACCTGCAAATATAAAGGAAAGTGTTAGGAGGAAAAGAGACGCATTTGGAAATACACTTACTGTGTTCAAGTGTGTTATACAACCAAGTTCATCCATATTAGATGAGAGAATTCAACGCTCCACTGCAAATGCTTTGTTTTTAATGAAGGTGATGTTTATGTCGGCTCTTTCCATTTAGTTTTTGTGATGAAAATATTTTGCCTTGTGAATCAGACCTGCCTTCAAACTTCATTTTAACACAACAACCTGTAGTCACTTCTAATAAATTAAGACACAGAGATGTTCATTTTCCAAGCAGTTTGAAAAGTCATTCTACTGTAGAGTATGGCAACATTCAGATGTGATATGTTGTTCTAGCACTGAATCTTGGGGCTTCCCATTTAATCTCATAGATCAGGTCACCATCTGATGCAGCTTCAGCTCACAAGCAAACCTTCAGGATCTTTATCTGTCCTCCATCTTTTCATTCTTTTGTCTTGGGGAAAAATGTTTACACAGATTTATTTAAAATGTGTATTGCTTGTTATTGTGCAACAATGGCCATAACTGTTCATGTAATATTTAATCCTGTTATCTCCCGATTATGACTTCAGTATAATACTGACTGTAGTTGCAATTTCTGCCTTTACACAACATTGCTTGAAATGCATTTTTCAAATGGTATTTATTCATGTAACAATGGATTCAACTTCAGACTTTGCACACACTGGCAACTCTATCAGGCTTATGACGCAGCCACACCAGATGTGTTTCTGTTACATCCATTTGGGTCGAAAAGTTTGACATTTACCACCACGCACAATGCAGGATGTTGCTAGATCTTAAACCAAGTTAGATTTGGATAACCACTGCTTCTATTTTATATACACACACACACACACACACACACACACACACACACTGTGCCATGCCATTTATACAACTCCTGTGTTGTGTACATGCAATTAATTATGTAATGAAATCTGATGGTTTACACACTCTAAAACAGAAAGACTGAGCAAATACAAGTGTATCAAGGACAATTTCAATAGGCAGAGTTTTGCCTTAACTGGATCAAGATCAAGTAATTGGTGAGCATGTGAATATACTCACTGACAAAGCACCTAGGAGTCCGAAGGTTCTCCTTCAAAGCAAACACTACAATCGCTGATCTCACTAATTAACACACAAGAGAGCAACTTGTGTATAAAATCACTTGATGAGTCCTTGGTTGGAAAAAAAACCTGCTAACTTCACAGTCTTCCATGGCATATGATCATCCGTTCTTGGTCTAGAGGTTTTGGCTTAAGGTTACACAACTGTTGACTCTAACATTTCATTTGGATCTTTGTTGGAGCGAAAGACAAAACTATGAGAAAAACAGAAAAATATTGTAATGAATCAGATACATAAAATCATCGCCAAAATGGTCTGCAAGAGTGACATACTCATTTATCTATTCTGACCCTTTCCTGACTGAACAAAAACTGCTAATCAAATGAGTAGCATTAGGGAATTTGAGTCTTATTAGCCAAGGCAAAAAGGTAATTAAGTCTCCCTGAAAGAGAACACAATGCAGTGAGGCTTAGACGTCCAAGCTGGGATATTAAGTAATGTCTCCGTCTTCTCATTTATTAAGCAGGATGTGTCTGCAAGAGGGTCTAAGGGTGAACCACGGTAATTGGTCTCATCTATATGCACATTTTGGACACTGAGAAATGGAGACTCCACTGGCAAAGCACTGAAATAAAGTAAAATGTTTTAATTAGGCTTGTAATCAGCTCTTATGCTTTGTGCCAAATTACAAAGGCTTATGAAAATAACAAAGGAACATTCAGACTTTTGTGGTGTGGGAGAGGTTATATAACTGCAGTGTCTGTTTGTCTGTCTGTCTGTGAGCATGATACCTCAGAAGGTTGGGAACAGATTTACATGAAATTTTGTAAAATGGTTGGTTCTAAGCCAAGGAAGAGTCATGTAAATCCTCAACTCAATCAACCAAAAGATACAACAAGGACAACCAGAAACATGACTATGACTGTGCTGCAATTCGCAGGAGTGACATAAATGCCACTGTTAAAACTCTGCAATAAAAATACTATTTCAGTACTCGTGACAAAATGGGCTGTGGTGCGCCACTTTTCACTGATGCTTTTTACCAAACGCTCCTTTACATTAATACTCTGCATATTGTTTTCTGCCTCCTATTTTGACCCTCTGGTTAAGGCTCTCCAACAGTACTATTGAATGAAATGACACACAGGTCGCAGTTTCATCATTTCAAAGCTCTTATTAAAAGAGTTCAAATGCGTTTAATAATTGCAGTTTTCATTATATATAATAAAATGAATTGAGGCAAATGTCTGCTCTGCTTAGCGCACTATAAGCACCCATTGCCCTTGTACCTTAAGTCAGAAAATAAAAATATAGAACACTAAGTCTATTCTCAAGTCTGTTGTATTTTTTAATTCAAATCAAATTTATGTAAAATGTTTAATATGTGGTTAGCTCCACGTCTTCCAAAACCAAAGCCGCATGCAGTATACCTGCAGAAGTCATCTTCCTTTAATGGCATTCAGTGATACACTCTTTGAGATGTTTTTTGAAGTGGGAGGAACTGCAGTGTCGCTTTGGTCCAGTCTGTGGCACTGGGGTTAATGCACAGTAATGTTCCTTGGCATCAGCCCATTACTACATCAGGACATTGCCAGTCAACAAACATTTTTTGGTTGGTGATTCTTGAACTTTGCAAATTTCTTGCTCTGACCATTTTCTCACACAGAGAATGGAAAGCCAAGGCACATTTACGTGCATATCAATATTCATAGAGGTCATTTCACTAGCCATCTAAGGTTAACTGTAGGAGTTAAAGAGGCAGAGTATGTGGCACATGCATGTGTGTACAATTGTAAGATTATTGCGATTCATGAGGAGGGAAATGGGGAAATGCAGTTTTTATGCAAAGTTTTGAAAATCCTATTATTTTTGTCTATTATATTTTTAGGTAATTTTCCTCTTTCATGCACACATAAACTTTTAGTATTAAAACTACACTTTTCATAACATGAGGCCCCTGGAGACTGATTAGTTTGGTTGAAATGAGAACCTGCATACTGACAGCACTCCATGACACGAGTCCCCATTCCTGTGTTAGAGGGGGGTGACAAATGAGCTCGATTTGCATAGCATGACTCACTAGCTTAAATAGGAGCTGAAACTCCTCCTGGTTGGGTCAAGCATTGTGCAGAAAACTTTTAATGTTGTGCACAGATGTAATTTTTTCAGCATTTCCCAAAGTTTTCAAGCCAAAAGCCCTCAGATGGATGTTGAGCCAGGGGTTTTCAGCTCTTCTACAGAATGACTTCTTTTCGATCATTAATAATAAAAATAATAAAAATGAAATAAAAATAATACATATACTTTGAAAACCAATTCTTTCAACTACATCAAGTTGGTGTGAAAGGAGGTAATGAGCTTCAGCAGTCAAGCACTAACCTGTGTGCGTCTTCACATGACAGTCCAGGGTCGACTTAACTGTAAAACTTTTCCCACATTCATCACACTTGTAGGGCCTTTCGCCTGTATGGATCCGAATGTGCCTAGAAGTTAGAAGACAGATTGATATAGAAACACACAGAGGTGGATAGATAGAGCAATAGAAAAGAATGTGAGAGAGATATGGTTAGCATTAAGAGAAGGTAAAAGGGATACAAAAAGTTGAGATACAGTACAACATAACACCCACATATGGCTGCCTTGCCAGTGTTCCCTATCAGTCAGTGCAGCTCATCACCTGAGATTAAGACTACTTCCACATACTCTGTGCTTACCAGGACTTCCAAGAAATTGAACAACTACAGTCTGATTCAGTCTGATACGAGCTTGACTTAGTGCCAAGTTGTGCCCGTGTACTTGTCACTAAGTCAAGCTCATTCCCAGTTGGACTCCACCAAGGTTGTTCCTTTTGTTGTTCCTTTTTGCAGATCATGTGGTTCTCCTGGCCTCATCAGGTTGTGACCTTCAGCATGCACTGGGGCAGTTTACAGTCGACTGTGGGGGAGTCAGGATGAGGCTCAGCACCTCTAAGACTGAGTCCATGGTTCTCTGCCGGAAAAAGGAGGTTTGCCCTCTCTGAATTGGTAGTGAACTATTGCCTCAAGTGGTCGAGTTAAAGTATCTCAAAGTCTTGTTCACGACTGAGGGTAGGGTGGAGTGGAAATTGACAGACGGATCAGGGCAGCGACAGCAGCTATGCAGTTGCTGTACTGGACTGTGGTGGTGAAGAAGGAGCTGAGCCAGAAAGCAAAGCTCTCGATTTCCAACCCTCACCTATGGTCACAAGCTCTGGATAGTGGCAGAAAGATTGAGATCGTGGATACAAGCGGTGGCAATAAGCTTCCTTCGCAGGATGGCTGGGTGCACCCTTACAGATAGGGTGAAATATCAATAATCCATATTGAAAGGAGCCAGTTCAGGTGGTTTGGGCATCTAGTCAGGATGCCTCCTGGCCGCCTCCCAGTGGAGGTGTTCCAGGCACGACCAACTGGGAGGAGACCCCATGGCAGAACCTGGACACGCTGGGGGGATTATGTATCCAGGCTGGCCTGGGAATGCCTTGGGATCCCCCTGAAGGAGCTGGTGGATGTGGACCTGGACTGACCTCCTCAGCCTGCTGCCATCATGTCCCGGTCCCAGATAAGCAGCGGAAAATGAGGATGATGAGGAACATGAAGCAGTCTGATTCAGAAAATGAGACACGAACAATAACCATGGCTCTCTGTTGAGTAGATATCTCAGTTGTTCAGAGGAATGAAACAAACAAAATTCAACTCTGTAATTCTAACAACTGAATAGCTTCAGGCCAGTTCAAAAAAAAAGAAAGCAAAAATAACCAAGTAATAGTTTCTGCTTGACCTTTATTCATTTAATGTGTGGTAAAGCTCTAATGATCTTTAAATCTCTGATGCCAACGTCAAAACTAATTGAAACATGTTAATTAACTTCCCACTTTTGAACAATGAGCATATTTGCAAAAGAAGAGCACTTTGAATTGCATTGTGATTCATCAGTCTATAATTTTTTTAGTTTATTTCATCTCTTCAGATTGAAATTGATTGATGTAAGGAGCTTATGCTCTGATGTAAACTTCAAATGATATAGCTGCTCACTCTCTCAAAAATGACAGTAATTGTTAGTGTGAACTTGGCTATGCCCTTGCCATTTTCCCACTCTACACAAATGATATTACAGTCTTTTGAAGCTGTTTTTTCTCTTTTATAGTCACAGAGATTGACAAAATAAGCCTGCATGTATTCTTCAGTGAGACTTCCCACTTTGGTCATTTTTGCAAAGTTCATATTTAATTGGGAAGTCGCATCATTGCCCAAGAAAATGGCAAAATGGGCATGTTGTGATCATTAAGATAGAATATGGTCTAAATATTTAAGTTACACTGGTATAAGAGAGGGGAGGTGCAACCCAGCATTCAGCTCTACTTCTATAGCAGACAGACATCAGTACCACTAAAGAACATGGAGGTCTACTTCCAACATGTGAACTGGATTCTTTGGAGAAGAATACAACCCAAATGTGTCTGGTGTGTTCAAGAATGCATCAGACAATGAGATACAATTTGATGCTGTGAAGGTATTTTCATACATATCCAGCAAGACAAACATGAAAACATGAAAGAGACGAGAATACAATAGAGACAGAGGTCGCAGGTGTTTGCAAGCTGACAAAAATCAATGGGCCATTCCTGCTTGACAAAGCCATTGATTGATGCATATTTGAAGGTCTGCAGTGAGAATATGCTCTCACCCCACAAACCAAGCTGCAGTGGAGTTCTGCTGATGACTGCTGTTTTATCAGCTTAATATTGACTTCGTACTAAAAATTCAATGTTGGCTCCTCAGTGTTGTCCATCTCCAATATAATGGATATAGTGAATTTTGTTTGGTTCCACATATTTTGTGTCCATTCATCACACAGAGGCATAATTCTGTAGAATTCCACCAAATTTGTTGGGAAGGAAACTTAGTTGAGAAGGTAACTTTTCACACCCCTTGGCCAAAAAAGGGGCATGGTAATGGCCGTGGTATGTCATGGGCCAAGGAACAAATATAAACTTCTGACACTGATTAGGCCACGACCACTTCATTTTTTTTTCTGCAGTTTGTCCAAAGGGAGGCCAACTTCTGTTTGTGCTCTTGCTTCTTGAGCTACAGATTCTGGACCAGAGGTATTAGCTCTACTGATTTTCACTCATTCATCACGTTTAACGGAAGAACATGAGTATTAACCTTTGAATTCCCCTGTAAGATGAACCCTTGTTTACAGCTGAAATAACCCCTCAAGGCCTTCACAAACACTTTTCTAAGGGGTTAGGGCCTTGGTGAGGTTCTCTTTTCTTGTGTCCAGTAAGTGACAGAGAGCTGAGAACGGCTGAAGAACAGGCTCATTAAAGTGCTCCTACACCGACAGGACACCTCTTATGACGGGAAAACCATCAGAACAAGGTGTCCACTCCAGCAGCTGAGCAACTGAGGCTGGAAAATCAAGCAGCAGAGGAGGACTAACTAAAACAGTGTGTTAATGAGAGACAGAGCAAGACTCTGTCTCTCACCTGATTCTGTACTGTCTCCTGGCTATTTCATGGCAATGACATAATTAGCTATAAATTTTATTTGAATGTGGTCTTAGCTCTCTAACTACTTTGTTAATCAGCTACATTAATCTGTTATATGGAGAGGACAGCAATGTGAGACAGCCTTTCGCTTATTTAATGATGTCAGTTTTCAACATCGATAGATAGATAGATAGATAGATAGATAGATAGATAGATAGATAGATTTGCCTCTGAATAGAGGATTCTGGGAGTTACGAAAAGTGGCAGCTAAGAGTGAAAGTGTGAAATTTTCACTTTTTTTTTTTATCTTTTACTTCTTTTATTAATGAAATATTGATAAAAAAGATAGCCATGATTTGCAGAATATTATGTTTACCTTCTGGCAGTAAAAAAAAATTGTGTCCAGTTAGAGAGGATGCAATCACTCACCTTGACTTAAACGGACAGAATTTGTGTCATAAAGGTCAAGCTGGCAAAAAAGATATGTGACATGTTTCTCGTGTCTAGCATAAAACAGGAATGACATTTACCTGACCAGGTCGCTGGGCTTTTTGAAGCTCTTGGGGCAGAAGCTGCAGCAGTTGGCAAATTTGGGTTCTGTCTCCAGTTCCACCGCCTTGTCTTTGATCTCGCTGATCCGATCCCTCTCGGCCGCTGACTGGGCAAGAATCCGCTCTGACACAGAGGCTTCCTCACCGGGATCCTTGGCCAGTTCAGCCGCTTGCTCCTCAGTAAAAGTAATGATGTCTATACCCCTTCTCTTTGACGACCTCTGTTCGCCCTCTTCCTCTTCCTCATCATCAACAGCTTGACTGTCCAGACCTATGACTGTAAGAATTGGGATAAATTATTCTTCCATGACTTTTTTATTTGAAAACTACTGTTTTTGTGATTGACACATTATAGATTTGCCCTATTTGCCCAAATATAATTCTGGCGTCAGCTATGGTCAGTGGCAGGAAAGCCTTTGCATACACAGGAAGTTACAAAACTGTTCTCAACATAGCAGTGACAGAGTGCTCTGTCCATCATCTTTTGTCTCTCTCATCAATTTGATTTGAAGTCCTTCCACAGTTTTACTATGCTGCCATTTCAGGTCACCAAAATTGAAACTGCACGGTGCAAAGTTTAGCATACTAATAAAGAATCATGGCTATAAACATTCTCAGTAAGCAGTTTGCTTACAAGCACAGACAGTAGTGTTGCATGCAGATAAATCTTAAGCCAAAAATATCTGGAAACAGCATGTGGCTAAATGTAAAACAGTTCCCTTTGTCATTCCTCTTTCTTGACTATCTTGGCAGAACTCACCTGGTCATTGCTTAATTGTCTCTGCCATTCTGCTCTTACCTATAGCCCAAACCCTTCCCTCTGCTGGAGATGTGTATAAGAAACTGTCATTTAATGAAAGATCCAGACAGTTTGTATGTGTTTCTGCTGTCCAGGTATCCTTACTTCTGTCAACCACAGCGTGCTCCTTCTTCATATGCTTTCTACAAAGCAGGCTGGTCCTGAAGGTCTCATCACACATGGAGCATTTGATAGACTTGACGTGGATGATCATGTGCCGGTTCAGGCTGCCGTTGGTGGTGAACGAGGCATCGCACACGTTACACTTGAAGGGCTTAACTCCTGTCAATGACAGATGGAGAGAGGGGGGTTTCACTGGGTGTTTGTAGGACTTCGAAAACCATATTTAGAGACATTTTAGAGACATTTTAATGCTGTGAGCAATAACAACGATTAAGAAATAACACAACTTTCTTGTTTCCAAATGAACATCACTAATGAAAGTTCTGAAAGAATGGGCTACAATAAGACAAAAAGGACAAAACTGACTGATAAGAAGACTTGTGTCAATTGTGTTTTGTAAAGTAGATACATTATAAAAGATATATTGATTGTTGTACTAATACCCCTTCTGTGTAAATTAACAGTTAATTTTAAGGACTTTTAGAAAATCCTGGAGTAAAGGAAGCCCACCTGTATGCGTATTAAGGTGTGACTTGAGCATCCCGGCTGATACAAAGGCTCGTCCACAGAGATTACACCTGTACGGTTTCTCTCCAGTGTGGGAGCGTACATGCTGCTTCAGATGGCTAGATTTCTTGAAACCCTTGTTACACCAGCTGCATCTGTAGAGAAAGAGATTAAACAGATTATAGCTGTTCTTCTTCTTCACAAGACGTAAAGTCCTGAAACACATTTGTGGTGATGATGTAAATATCAAATTAATAAATGGTCTGTTTTTAAATCAAATTCATTGCTTCCATGGATAACATGGTGTAGTAACTGGTCAGGAGTCCATGCAATATAATATGATATTTTCAATTGCTGTACACAGTGATGACATCTGGTAGTATATCAAAGAGTTGAGTCTTCTCGCTGGGGAGGTTAGGAGAAAAAAAACAACAAAAAAAAAACAACAACAACAACAACTCAGAATTTCCCTGAGATTAAAATCAGAAATTTGGAAATTCTCTCAGATTAAAGTAGTAAATTTACAATAATAAAAAAAAAACTCACAAATTTATGATTTTATAGTCACAAATTTATGAGAAAAATACTCAGAAAACTATTTTTTCTCATACTGTGGTATTTATAAACAATGAAATCCTGGTGATTTGAGCCCAGAATCACAATCTTCTCATCAGCATATGGACTTTAAAGAGACATTGCTGTGACTCGGGCTGATTCAGAAGAAAACAATCTTGTGATTCTGGACTCAAATCAGCAGCATTTCCTTGTTCCTAAATCCCATGTCAAAGTAGAATTTGCTGAGGTGATCAGCTGCAGGCCTGAGACACGGTGAGCAGCAGCATCTGCAGAGTGAGGCTGATCCAACGTCGCAGAAGAAAAACTATTTTTCTCATAAATTTGTGACTGCATCATTTCAGAATTTTCGATTTTTCGCTCATAAATTTATGAGTTTTTTCTCGGAATAATACCTCCCTCCCCAGGCTCCATAATTTTAATTTTTTTTCCCTACAATGGTCCTAATACACCATTGAACAATTCAGATAACACAAAAGGAGAGTACAAAGCTGATTTATGAAACTAAGAGACTCCCGCCTGGTTATGCATGTCTTGGCTTTATACCTGTGGGCATGGGAAATGGGAGACATCTACCAACTCCCTGACAAGAGCAAGAGAAATTAGTCATTTTAAGGAGAATAGAGCTAAATGCAGACTCCTTTGTTCTTCTCCTCAAGATGCCACTGACTAGATCCATTACATCAAGAGTGAGGAGAAAGTTAGCCATTTGTACAGTGATGGCTTTGGCTTTGAGGAAGAAGGGATGGATGGGCTCAGTGCTACTGCAGCCACTTGAAACGGGTGAGGAAGCTGGACAAATTGTCGACCACTTGCAGTTTATGGGAACTAGTGTG
>OMLB01018341.1:0-13889 GCA_900302555.1 Myripristis jacobus | reverse complement strand
TATTTTTGGATAACCTGTGACTGATGAGAATTTGTAAATCTGCAATTATTTTATTCAGTGGAATTTTAATGTATATCTACTGGTAGATTCTGAAGATACGCCACTCTCAAGGCAGCAGAGTAATGGTGTTTGACAGAAAAATACAAGAAAATACAAATATTTATATTGCATAATAAGGTAAAAAGATGGAAGATACATTGCATTTCATTGTGTTTAATGGCGCTCTTCCAGTGGGTCAAGCTGCTGCTTACCTGTATGCAGTCGCATATGTACCTTCATGCTGCCAGAGGTGGAGAAGCACTTCAGACAGCACTGGCACTCGAAGGCCTTGATACCCGTGTGGGTTTTCATGTGGGCAGTGAGGGTACTCTTGACCGCGAAGGCCCTGAAGCACTGCTTGCACTTGAAGGGCTTTTCGTGGGTGTGGATGCGGATGTGGCGAACCAGGTCACTGGGTTTCTTGAACTCCTTGGAGCAGTATGGGCAGCCATGCCAGCGAACCCCATTCTCCTCCCTGATGGAGCCTGGAAAACAATGCAAATACAAGTGGCAATCCAGTGGTAAACAGATGCAGCAGCTTAAGAGTTAATCAATCTGAAGTCATTTGCATTTCAAGTAAGTAGCTTTAAACTGTGCCATGTTTGGACTTCCCACAAAGCGTAAGGATTTTGAATGAACAGGAAATCAGTCTCCAACCATCTGTAGGATATCATTGTCTTTTAATGAACCTCTGGAGAATGATGCATCTCACCTGTATATTCAGAAATCACACTGAATGACCCAAGGGGATCACACGTTCATTTGTCTGTTCTTCCATGGGTGGAATAGAGTATCTCGCGATTAGTTGGGATTTGGCCAAAGCTTTTAACCGTGATGCATCTCACCTCTGTATACATGATTCTGATGTCACTGTGGAGGCACAAGTTATTTCAGAGCTCAAAATGACTCTGCCTTCCCCAATTTGTGGTTACCTATCCACCCCCCCACTTCTACTGTGGAGGACACTCACTGTCTTATTCTGTTTTATTTTGTAGCCAATCAACTCCCTGCTGTAGAGAGAAAAAAAAAACAAACCTCTGGCCAGAAATAAATCTGACAACCCCTAGTTTCCATGTCTCTCTCTTTTTGGTGCACTGGGAGCCACAGAGTCAGCCATTCCTTTGTTTGTAATTACTGTGCGAATTCAGTATCAAAATATATTTCATAAAAGATTATAGGCCTAATCATCCATCCGTGTCATTCCATGATACCATAAATAATGAACTCCCAGTGAGGGTGCACATAATTGGGGTGGCTTGACATTGCCATGTTCATTTTCCATCAATCAGATTAGCTTGTGCCAATTTAGGATTTCCCAAAGACAAGAGTAAAGTTTATAAATGAACTGATTTTAATTCATGGCACTGAGAGACATGAATGAGTTTCAGCACTCATTCGTAAGCAGGGAAATTCTCATGCTTTTCATGTAACTACAATGTTTCAGTAAATCACAGACAAATGTTCTGTGAGATCCACTCTACCTGGCATTTGTACAGGTTTCTTGAATATGCTCCTTTTCCGTTCCTTGGCTGGTTTGTCCTGGCCAGGTACTTTCTTGCTGTCTGCAGTGGCGCCCTCTGTAGACTGGGACTGTCTGGGAGTGCCATTGCTCTGCGATTGGACCACACTCAGCCCGCTGTTCTCAAGAGCTTGCTATAGAAACAAATATATTAACTTGATTACAAACCACAACCTTGATAAAATACACTCTGTCTTCCTTTACAGTTAGAGTACACTGCTTACAGTGCATACAACAGTTAAAACAGATTAATAACCAAATATAACCTCAAGTGCAAACTGAAGCCAATGCTAGTCAAATTATACAAGATAGATATTTTTTCTCCAAAATTAAACTGAAAAAGTAGTAAACCTTAAACAAAAGTAACAAAACAGCTTTGACTGATGTAAGGTATGGCATTTAACAATATGGGAAAGGCTTTATGAAAATGGACCTGTTATAAAAATGTGGAAACCCAAGATAAATGCTTGAGAGCGTAATGAAATCACCCTAACCATAGATCTGTGAAACTCACTGCCTGTTGTGTGACAGAGTAGAGGCTCTATTAAATTCTCCTGCAACAGTCACCTATAAAACTTCCTGCAGAGAATTCAATATGACCCCCCAGACCCACAGGGCCCCATATTGGATATGAGTTCTATGAAAGATGGAACCATTCAGACACCGAAGGCACAACACTTGACAGAGCACATCATTTGGTTTCAACCACAAATAATTGCAAGGAATTTCTGGTGAGTTGAGAGGAAACTTTTCACCAAAGTCTTCTGCTCTGCAGACTCTGCAGATGATCCAAATATACTCACGCTCCAGATCCTCCCGAGCTCTAACTAAATAATTTCCGCATTCATGATTCCAGCTTCTTTTGCGGTTTAAATTGGCATCCGATGTGTGTGTGTGTGTGTGTGTGTGTGAATTTACAGTATGTGTATGAATGCATTTGTATTCTTGTACTGCTATCCTTGTGAGGACCTCATCATGGTAGAAAGATGAGGAAAATCCTTCATCCTTTAGTTTAAGGTTACTGCCTGGGTTAGATCTGGGGTTAGAATGAAGATTTGGTTTAGGGTAGGGTAAGAGTAAAGGTTAGCTTTGTACTTGTGGGAACTAAGGTTAAAGTTTAAGCACTGGTCCTGAACACAGGTTGTCATGACCCAGAACAGTTTCCTAGTTTTTATTCTCGACATCTAATGCCCTTCATCAGACTACACAAGTTTTAGTATTCCAACCAATCTTGAAATCAGGTTGCATCATGCGTAAATGGAGAATCTTCACAAATGTTCATTTCTCTAATCTCAAAAATGCACACACTATAAGATTTGAAATTAATGGCCCATCTCACACTACAGTATATTATTAAGATTATCTTATCGAGGCGTTCCCAATGAGTCCTCAAGCTGTGGTGTAGGAAGTGTAAGAATGGATCTGTAAACTGCTCACAAGACCAGATAATCTGGACCGAACGCTGGGACCAATTAAGGAACTAGACCAGATAGTCAGGAGGGGTGAATGTGGGTTAAATCGGCCCAGACCTCCTGTAGTCTAAACCCAGCTTAACAGGGACTAATTTAGACCTGGGACACCACAGGAGCAAGCAGCCATTTTTTTGGGTGGGTGGGAAGCTGGGGGTCCTCATTAATATTTTAAAAATAAAAGCATGCAGGTGCATGTGTGTTCACAACCCACACTCACCTGCAGGATGTCCTGGTTGATGGCAGTTTCCATGGCAATAGCTGGTTCTGGAGGCTGGGATTGGGTGGTCTCCCCGGTGACCTGCTCAGACAGTTCCAGAAGTTGCTGGATGACATCTGTCACCCCTTCACCGCCTTCCGACCCCCCAGCTGCCTGACCAGCCGTCTCCGCCTCCTATGGGAGAAGGACAAAGGGACGAAGGAGATGTAGTGTGCAGATGGGAACCGACATGGAAAAGAAGAGTTCACAAGATCAGAACAGGCCCTCATTTCAAAGATGATTGATTTTTAATGGGAGTTCTTCAGAGCATTCAAACTGAACAGCACTCTTGACATTGTTAAAAAAAATAAAATAAAAGATGTTGATTAGTATAAGTGTCTGAATCACGAATTGTATACAAATGAATTAAACATCAAGCCATCAAAGTGCAAAGTGAGCCATCTACTAGCCATACTGTGGTTGAAGTGATCCTTACCCAAACAGTGGTATTTGCTGCTCCATGTGAGTGTAATACATCCTCCAAGTTTGGCACATAAACTCTTCTGCTGCAAGAATGAACACTTCACAGGGAGTGCGCTGCTGCTCCACAGTGAATGGCGTAAATATAGACCAGCAAACAACACAATTTTGAGCCACGACCCAAAGATGAAACATTTTTTTGAAGATGCACAACACACGTTTGTTAGTGAATCCTTATGGATGCTCTTTGCAGCCCCCTTGCTTTCAAAATAGCAGAACTACTTTCTTTCCTAGAACAGCCACTGTATCATCACATGCAGCAGCACTCTGGTCCCATATTCATTTGCCTACCTGGTGTGTACACAAACCTGCAGTGCTAATTTCAGCTGAATCCAATACAAACAGATTGTGGTTTTCATGATTCATATTAACTTATCATGATGGACTATGAGCACAGTGATGATGATATTCCAATCACAAGAAAGCCAAAGGGATATTTTTAGAGCCAACATGAACAGATGCCGAAATCAAGAGCAAGACAGGAGAGCAGGCAGTAGGGGTAATAAGAGAGAGACACAGCGAAATCACAATGTTACCTCAAGATATAGGTGTGCATGCAGCCGGGAGAGATCGGCCAAGAATGAAACTTGGTGGTATGAGTCAAGTGTCTGCTGACGCCTGTTGAGCTTCTGAGAGTCAGGGAAGGAATCTGGTCCAAAATCTCTCCATCTCAAAGGATGCAGCCGCATCAACCTCAAGATGCATCACTGACAACAACCATGTACTGCTGCAGTTTCCCATTCTTCTGAATTTTGTAGCTAAACTGTAAAATGCATTCCAGGCAAGCAGGACCTGATGGCCAGCTGTCACCACACTAACTGTTCCAATAGCAAGTTCCTGTAAATAGTGCATCAGAAACTTATGCATGTGTATGCATCTATATTGTAAATCAATTATGTCACAACTGTAATGCTATCAAATTGTTTTAATTAACTGATTGTTGTACTTCCTGCACAATTTCACATTTTTGCTTTAGTTTTTTTGCTTTGCACAATAATGTACAGTTATGTCATCGACATGGTGCTACCTAATTGTCCATGAGGGCATTTAAAAACAATGTGAAACTGCGACATGTAGTTCCATTCACAGAATGATTGCAAGAAATCATTTTGGGGCTTCTTGCATACGGTGTTGTACTCTTATAAGAGAGCAGCTTGGCAAAGGCAACAGAAGACTGCTTCCTTCTTGTGTCTTGGACGTGATAGGAGTAAAACATTCATCACCGAGCGGACTGTATTCAGACTTCAAAGAATATGAGGATGAAGATAATTTGTTGTTTCTTTCTTTACCCACAAAGAAGTGCTTTCCTAAAGGCAAGTTTTGTTAATAAAATGAAAAAAGTAAAAATTTACATATCAGTCTTTGCACAAAACACTTCTGCTTGTTTCAAATTAATCCTTTTTATGTAAACAGCAGGAGCTGGCAATAAGAAGGCAAACTTTGTAAACTATGTCAATCTGCTGATCTTGTAAAGTGTGACTAATGCTGAGCCACCACAGCTTCTTTTTCAGGTTTTGCAGTGGGAGCTATATTAAATGGGATGTTGTTCGGAGGGTTCATGAGGAATGATGTATCCTCTACGTATCATCTGAAGACGACTGCCACACTCCGGTATGGCTATTTAAACACTGCCACTCAATTTTTAGCATGGACCCATGGCTGATTTTTTTTGTTTCAACAACACAAATTCCACACTGGTGGCAAGTTGCAAAAAGTTCCAAGAGCTTCGACTCATTAACCATCCACTTCCTCTCAGACCAGAGGATGTTTTTTCCTGCTAGAGGAGGGTCTGCATCAGATGAAGAGGATGATGCAGGTCTGGAGAGGCTTCTGAATGGCATAAAGGAGCTATTATCCTCTGCATCTTCTTCTTCCACAGGATTCATGCTTGTGTCCATTTGACCAGGCATGCTGTAACTCTCTGTCTGTAAAGGGGGGGAAAAAAGAAAAAAAAAGAAAAAGAAAAAGAAAAAAAAAGAAAAATCTACTTTTGAACCTTTGTGTGAGATTACTGGCTGCATTTGGTAAAGTTGCTCATATGCAAACCAATCACTTCTAAAATGTTCAGAAATGTGCAATTTCTTTAATAATTAGCAAAAATAATGTGTACGGTCTGTTAGCAATCTGTTTGCCTGTGATTTTGCAAAAGGTGTGATATATTCCAGATGGCAAGGTTCTGTTTCTTAGGCGTATGAGCAGTAATTTCAAGACTGAAGAGGAGGGAGTATGGCTTGATTTTGCAGTACACTGTGAGATGGTTGAAAACAGCTCCTCAATAATCTCTTCTGCTCTACATAACTTCCCCTCAATGCAACCTGGAAGCATTCATAAACACATGACATCATCATCATCACAGGGCAATTTTACCATTTTTGAAAAGCTTTGTTTTGGAAAGCTAAAATGGGGGGAAAAAAATGTGTTTTCAAATGTATCCAGCTTTTGCTATGTCCTCATGGAGACTATTTTCTTTCCATTTTGGCCACATGAAAACTGTTTTTAGTCATTAAAACTGCAACCTTTGCAAAACGCTTTCTACAGTGGATTTTTTTGAAAAGGCCGTCTTCCTTTTTGTCATATGGACAGTGAAACCTAAACAATTTGAAAATGCTGATGTCACCAGCTCTACTTTGCTCCTTAGCACATGCTCACAGCACGGACGCTGACCTCACACAGGTTTGACTTTGATCATGCAGTTACTTTCAACAATTTGTATTCACGTGACTTTTATTAGGCACTCATCCTCCTCCTCGGTCCATATTAACCACTCAGCTTCTTTTGATCATTCCACTTCACTTCCACAAACCACTGAAGTCACTCCTCAGTTTCATTGCACATGCTCATATCTCAAAGACATTTGTTTTTGTATTCTCATGTGGACAGAGAGATTTTTAAAAATCTGTAGCCTTAGTGCAAACATGGCCTAAGACTCTGCTGCTGCTCCAGGTAGAGCAGAAGTACTTGGCTTAAAACAAAAACTGCAAAGAGAAATCATTTCTTAAAAAAAAAAAAAAAAGAAGTTATCTCTTTATGAATAAAAGGCCCTTGTGCCTACATTATGCAAGCGTTTGAACGAAGGACTTGATGTAGTTTTAAAAGCACACATCTACATTATTACACATCTTACATATGAAAGGGTTCAGTTTATGAAAGCAGATATAGCTGCTTATAAGAGTGCCTCTCCCAACATGACAAAATCAGCAACCAGGACTACAACAAAACAAAAGATGGCAAACTGATTTGAAATCTTATGTGTCGGTCCTGTTTGTTTTGTGCCGAGTGGGCACAGTACTACTCCTCAGAATTTGTTTCTCCTGTCCTTCGGGTCCCCTCATAAAAGTCATCTTGTGAGGAATGTGCATGGCAAACCCAGAGACTTTTCAAAGGAGTATGAATGTTTAGGTTGGCACTACCAACAACAGCTCTCTCACTGCATGTTCTGTTGATGGAAAACAGGTGAAATGATACTTTTTGCCACCTCTGTAGTCTACTACTGCTCCCCGGAAAAACAACAATTCACCATTTTTGAGAAAAATACAGGGAAAAGACACAAAAGTACTAGCTGTTGGATTCTGAAGAAATGAGCGCCTTTTGGTTTATTTACACACCAGGTAAGTGAATGAATATGGGACCGCTGTATCAGCGCTGCATGCACCGATACAGCGGCAGTTCTAGGAAAGAAAATAGTTCAGTCATTTTGGAGGCAAGGGGGCTGGAAAGAACAACAATAATGATTCAATAGCAAACATGTGTTGTGCATCTTTCAAAACATGTTTTTTGCTTTGGGTCACTGCTGGAAATTGTGGAGAGGAACAGTCCCGGTGAAGCGCTCGTTCTCTCGACAGGGAAGGAGCAGACAGGTCAGACTTGGAGGATCATTACACACTTAGGGTAATGGGTCCTTAACAATCTTGAGAACTTTCAATTCTTACTTGTATTAGAAGTGTTACGTTATGAAGGCTGTACTTTACAAAAGTTGTTATTATAAAGTTGGTCAGTTAGTATTTATTAAGTTAAACAACACACTTAAATCTTCTATTATTATTATATTATTATCCATTATTTTGTCTTGATATTTGAAAAAAAACAAACAAATGAATTTATGTTCTTCCTTTTACTAGGCGGTTTCCTATTCACTGCTATTCATTCATTCCCATTCATATTCATTGTAAATTGACTCTATTTATACAGATACTGTGTTAACAGCAGGGATTAGTGCCAGAAGAATCTGAGTTTGAAATGCATTAATTTTAATATTTGACGTTTGATTTAAGCCACTGTAAGAAAAAATTACAACTGAGTTGCATGATTTCAAGTTGTATTGCAAATTTGGAAACTGGATATAGTTAGTTTAGTAATACTTTGAAATTCGACGGCTTGAAATATGTTTGTTTCACTGACAGCTAAATGTACTCACAGCTAACACTGTGCTGGATTACGCAGACACTGCTTGAGCGATACAGTAGGTGATTTGAATTGAATTGAACGTACTGAAAGGATTGCCCCTTGATGTAGCATTTTCGATTTACGTTTTGTGTGTGACTATGTAATATCTAAAACAGACAACCTCTGTAGTTGTCAGTGGAGAATCTCAGTCATCCAGGTCATGGTTATCAACATACAGCTGAACTGAGGGAAGCTGGTCTTGTTCGTAGAGTCTTAAAGACATTTCACTTGGAGAGTCTACAAAAAAGTCCAGTTACCATCAATTCAACACTATGTGGATTACCTGTGTGGTTCAATTATCTATTTAGAGCTAGCCTAAAGCTTACTAGCTATTGTTTGAAAAATAAATTTTTAGACAACCATATTTTTAGACATTAGTATCATTATTATGTAAACAAATAAGACCATGATCGAGAAGATTAGCAGCATCTAGAATGCATTTTACACTGATTTATATGGAAGGCAGGGAGAAAAAGACAAACTGGAAAAATCACTTCCAACACGATGATGCACTTCAGTTAGGTAACAAAGAAAATCTTTCACCCAAGAATAGTCTCTTTGCAACAAGAAGCAATGCAGTTTGTAGACTGACTTCTTATGCACACTACACACACACACACACACACACACACACACACATTCTACAGACCCTCACCCTAAAAAATACCACTGGTGTAGAGGCAGTTAGTCAGCTAAACCATGGTGTCATCTGCATATGAAAGTTATACCATGGTTGTGCAACCCAGCAGGTTACTTGAGTCACGGGGTTAGAATGGTATTCCCTGTGCACGGAGATGAAGCCACTGATAATTTATGAACCATATTAATTCAACAACATGTTGCTTTTTGTGGTTCACTGCAGCACACCACATTGCAGTGAGACACTGAAAACTGAGTGCAAGGCTCTGTAGTGCTGTGTGGTTGTTTTCTGTATACTGTCCTCTCACCGATGTGCTGGAGGGCTCCTCGATAACAGACACGTGCATCTTGCTGATGTGGGCGTTCAGACTGCCCAGCTTCTTGAATACACAGCTGCAGTCCATGCATGGGAACAGCGGGACGCCTTTTGTCTGTAAGGACACATGAAACACAAACATCACACCTTATGTATCTGTATTGCTGTTAAATCGGTTTTACATGTCCACAAACCAGGCAAAAGACAGACAAATTTCTTCTTATTTTTGCTCATATCCACTGATTTGTGCCCACTGATTTCTGGGATTCACCAATACTTTCTGTTTTTGCTTTTCTCTAAGGTAAGAGAAAATTTACAAGTGGTCAAGAGCACTCTTACCAAAGATTAAAAAAAAGAAAAAAGAAAATGTAATTGTCACAGTCCACAAATTGTTTGTCCAACTTAAGGAAACATGTGTTTTTGACCTCAAAGAACATAAAAAATGCATTAAATGAAGATCAGCACATAAACACACTTAGATTATTTGATGTTGTAGAGTAATTAAGGATTAGATTATTAAAATAAGAATATTTGAATTTAAATTTTTGAGAGTTCATTGAAATAAGAGCAAAACAAAAGCCTATAGACAATGGCAGATATTAAAAATACTTCTACAACACAATTAATAACAGTCTACTTGTGTCAAATACAGTTTTTCCCCTATTGGTAAAATGATCTTAAGTTATAGGGGATATGTGAATTTGTGACACAGGAAACAGACAGATGGCATTTATATGCAGACAGTGCCACTGTCTCTCCTAAACCTAAAACAACCAAACAATTAAAACTTAATTTATCCCCGATGACTTTCCTTGTTTCTCTCCCTACGCATCTGCTCATGAAATGTATTGTAAATAACATCCGACCATAATTTATTCATAAAGTCAGTCAGTCATAAGGCCAAATCCTCCCCCCTTCCAGTGGAGGCTGAAGCCTGAAGAACACTTGCGAAAATTAGATGCATTATTCAAATGGTCCTGCTGTTTGGTCTTCCACAACTAATTCAATCAACTGGTTCCAGCATGGGCACTTAGCATGGAGTGACACAATCATGACAGAGAGGGGAGAAAAATCTGTTTTATTTCTTTTATACCTGGTTTGATTTTATTAGGGGAAAAGGAGGAAAATGCATGGGTTAATGGAGGTGAAAATTACAGGCCAGCTGACTGCAGTCGCCACTCAAAACAAGGATGCAACATTTCATTTGCGTGTTCCCTATACAAACACTTTTGTTCCAGGTGAACTGTAAAAAATGGATGGAGAAGCCATTAAATACGCACTCGTAAGAATTAAATGATTAACCCACCAAACTGAATCCAACATGAAGCTTTTGATAGGATGGAAAGGGATAAAATCTGGAGCCAACAGTTAAACTTGTGACATTTATTGTGCAAAAATAATGATGTTTTGACTTAAATTTTCTATTCAGACACACAATGCATTTAGAAAAACACTGCTTTGAGAAAAAATGGTTCTTTGGTTTGCTTGTTTGTTTTTTTTACACAAACCTGTGGCTTGCACACCTTTTCTTTTTCAAAAGATAATTAGGAACTGAAGATCAAGGTCAACCCATATCTTCTATGGTCTATACTCAACCTATCCAAGACATTAGCAGATTAGTTTAATATTTTATTCCTTTAAAAATGCAATCAGACCCTCTGTTTCTTTCATTTGGTCCAAACCATAATGGAAGCTAACTTTGTTGCATTTTTGTAGTTGTTTCATTTAAGTTGCCCAACACTGCCCAAGTACAAGGAGCCAGGGCTTGCAAACATGAATCACATGGACTCATATTTAGACGGTCCCTCTCAGCCTGATGCTCTTTGCTGTAATTTACCACTTATGGTCTTCATACCAGTTAAGAACCAATCTCAGTACTAATTGGCTATCATCTGACGATGATTTTAGCTTCTGGGGGGCGAGGGACAATTTTTCGGGAAACGAGCCGGAAAGAAGTTGGAAAACGCTTTCATTTCCGTTTCTTCTATTAAAAAAGCGGAACGTTACTCCAATACACAAACATCAATACTTTTTGCAGATGTTTTAGGTCCAGATGACATTTCTGCCAATGTCTTCCACCTGTTTTGCTCCCCACAGAGACTGTTTACCTGCATAAAACCACTTGGACTACAAATGGCAACTACTCGGACTACAATGGAAACAGAAGTGGAAACAAGAATGCTTCTGATACCAAAATCTTGTCCCTTGTATACAGACTTTCTACATATACAGTTAGGTCTATAAGTATTTGACACAATATTTATCATTTTGCCCTTGTACACCACCGCGGTGGATCTGAAATGGAGTAATCAAGACATGATTGAAGTGCACACTTACAGCTTTAAACAAAAATATGGCATTACGCTTTTAGGAATTACAGCCAGTTTTATACCTTTTCACGTCATTTTCAAAAGTAATTGGACAACCTATACATAACATACATAACTACAATTTTAAGGATTATATTCAATATTTGGAGGAAAATCCTTTGCAGTCTATAGTTTATGCCTGTTTATGCCTGCCTGAAGTCTGGAACCCATGGACAACATCACCAAATCCTGAGTTCCCTTGAGACGTTCTGCCAAGCCTTCAGTGCAGCTGCCAAGTGAGAAGCATGCTCAGCTGGGTTGAGGTCTGGGGACTGACTTGGCCAGTGGGTCATTGTTAACCTGCACTGTAAAGCACCATTTTGTGGCATTTGGCTCAATCTGAGCAGATAGTATAGCCCTATAAACATCAGAATGCATCCTGATACTTCCACCAGCAGTCACATCATCAATAAACATCAGTGAGCCAGTTCCACTGGCAGCCATACATGCTCATGCCATAACACTGCCTCCACCATGCTAGACAGATGATGTGCTCTGCTTTGGGTCATGAGCTGTTCCTTTCATTCTCCACACTTTTCTCTTCCCATCATTCTGGTACAAGTTCATCTTCATTTCATTTCAGCTGTCTCTTGACTGTCAATTTGGACAATGATACGCCTACCTCCTCCAGAGTGTTTTTGATGCCCCTAGACTTTGTGAATGTGTTTTTCTTCACCAGGAAAACAATTCTTCAGTCATCCACTTTAGATGTCTTCTGTGGTCCTCCACGGTTTTTGGTGTTGCCAAGCTTACCAGTGCATTCCTTGTTTTTTTCAGGATATACCAAACTGTTGATTTGGCTACTCCTAAAGTTGTTGCTCTCTGTCTGATAGAGTTTTTCTTGCCTTTTGAGCCTAATGATGGCCTCCTTCACCTGCATAGACACCTCTTTGGATCACATGTTGAGGGTTCTGATAAACAGCGACCAAATGCAAATGCAAACACTTGGAATGAATTCCAGACCTTTTATTTAATTTGTCGTGGAATAACAAGAGAAAAGACCTCACGTGACCATGAAACTGCTGTATAGTCAAGTGTCCAATTGCTTTTGAGCCTCTGACAATGGCGTGACAATGTATAAACTGGGCTGTAATTCCTAAACAGTTAATGCCATATTTTTGTTCAACCCCTTAAATTAAAGCTGAAAGTCTGCACTTCAGTCATGTCTTGATTACTCCATTTCAAATCCACTGTTGTGGTGTACAAGGGCAAAATTACGAATATTGAGTCACTGTCCAAATACTTATGCACATAACTGTATATAGTAATTTTTACAGAGATTAGTTGAGAAAAGGCAGAAATGTAAGCTCAGAGTATTTACCTGCATAAAACCACTCAGACAACAAATTCCAACTACTTGGATTACAACAGAAATAAAGGTGGAAACCAGAACACTTCCAATACCAAAATCTTGTCCCTCGCTTATAGACTATATATGCATATATAAAGTCTGTTTACAGAGATTAGTGAAGAACACACAGAGATGTCAGCTATAAGATTTCAACATCCATCCTCATATTCTGGGGTCATTTTGCATTTTTTGCAAAATTTGGCTCAGACTGGTTTCTCACTGTGAAGAACGCTCACTGCAGTTTACCTGTAAGAGGACCAAGACCTGCATTTGTCATGGCAACAGCGGTGCATATGGATGCAGCAGCCGGTGGCTCCCTCCACTTATAACATGGCAAGGCGAAAAAGGAGCAGGGAGGTGTGGTGACTGGATTGAGTGCAGCGGACCTTGAGATGATCTCTGCTCTCGGCATCTCGGCATCTCAAGTTCCGACATTTAAAAACATTCGGACCAGACGTCACCGCAAGCGGTGTGGTCGACCCAGGAGGAGAGGGAAACGAGCCAGGAGACATGGCTTCATGATGGCATGCCAGATGAGGCTTTGGCGCTGGACGGACATAGCCTGTTCCGGGCTGACAGAGCACAGGCCTCCGGTGGGACGAGAGGGGGCGGACTCTGTGTGTACATCAATGGTGCTTGGTGCACGGGTGCAGCCAGAGTGGATGGAGGATGTTCACCCGACGTTGAGTGTTTTTACTGCTGAGGTGTCGGCCATGTTACCTGCCTAGAGAATTCACCAGTGTGTTTGTTACTGCTGTTTACATTCCACCGGATGCAAATTCAAAAAATGCACTCCAGGAATTGTATGAGGTCATCAGCAGTCACATGGCAAAATAGCCAGATGCTGTTATTATTGTTGCTGGGGATTTTAATTAAACGGACCTCAGAACTGTTTTGCCTAGATTCCACCAGCACGTCCACATCTCCACCAGAGGAAACAACACACTGGACCATGTCTACACCAATGTTCCTGGCAGCTACAGAGCCCTCCCTCGACCTCATTTT
>OMLB01018340.1:0-20751 GCA_900302555.1 Myripristis jacobus | reverse complement strand
CCCCGCGTCCCCCTTGTGCCTGTCAGGGACGGTGTCACTCACTCACACACACACACACACTCACTCACTCACTCACTCACTCTCTCTCACACACACACACACACACACACACACACACACACACACACACACACACACACATCTCTTGGCCAAAGTACCCAAAATCCACTGCAGCTCAAGGTCACCTAAGTCTGCTTTGGCACTTCGCCTGTGCACCTTTCAATTTTCACTCTGTTCTTCCACATTAGCCTTAAATCAAGTGAATGCCACAATAACACCGCAACAACATAACATAAACTAAAAACAGCTATTTCCACGCTGTCTTTTTAATCAAGAGAGGCTTTACTGTGATCATCTCGGTTTACACAGCACATAGCAAATGGCGATTCTTGTTGTCAGCTTCCTTGGAAACACTGAGAGTTCTAGGGAGTCTTTTGGGGGCTCAATTCCCAACACTGTATAACCCACAGATTCAATGTCCTTTATGTATTCATAATAAATCCTGATTTACTGAAAGCTTTACAATACAACTTTCTCAAAATTTCATTTTCATCTCATGTCACAAAGAAACCTAAATCCATCCAGATAATCTCTACACCGGTATCCAATTGCACCACAGTGTCTTTGCTATGCCCTTAAGTGTCACTGAAATGGGTAAATGTTATGAGGCGATGCATTTATTCCTACAGTTTGGTCACTGAAATATTTGCTGCCATCACGCAAACAGTCACATTTTCACTCCAATTCACATTCCACTGTATGACAGTTCAACAGTTAAATCCTCCTTTTGTGATATGGGATGCCAAGGAATCTAGTGTTTTCTGTCATAGCCAATAGGGAGGAAAGTAATACTCGGAATTTCAACAGATAAAATAATACCTCAATAAGCTTTAAGCCTTGTATGTGATTTACACTTGTTTCAGTGCAGACTTAACTCTTTATCTGGGAAATCTTTAACTCCGAAAAAATGGCTCCTGAGATTTCCAGGGATTTGTTTGTCAAACTGGGACACAATTTGTGGAGCTTAACCCAGTATTACACAGACATTTGACTCTGTTTTATTAATCCTACAGTGGAATACTCTATGGCTGTACAGTGCCACATGCCTCCAACCACACTAAAATACCATGTAGTTGATGGCACTCTACACTGAAGCTAGTTCGAGTTTCTGTCATTGTACTCGTTGTGAAGCAATAGGATATGTGTAACATGACCCAGTTGCAGGGGAAATATATCTTACTGTAAGTCAATTGTTGCAATTTGAATGACTCAACTGGCCAGAACGTCTCACTTTAAAATGGTGATTTGTTGGATGAGAACAAAACAAAAATATGTAGAAAAAAAGACATGCCTCACTGAACAAGTTCGACTCAACACATTGGCCAGCTGTGTGTGTGTGTGTGTGTGTGTGTGTGTGTGTGTGTGCGTGTGTGTGCGCGTGCGTGTGTGTGCACGAGGAAACACTGAAGTTAATTTCAACTGTTAAAATGCAATTTACTACTTACTGCATACCTACTTTCCTCATGAGATCTGAAATTTTATCAACCAAAATCATCCTGAAAAATCAATTATTTATGAGAGGTTCCTTTCCTAGCCTTGTTTCAGAGGAGATGGGGGTGAAAGGAGAAAAAGAGGAGAGTTTAAGAAACAAACTCACCTTGGGTTGCACCTCAACCTCGACCACTTGGTTCTTGCTCATGCAACCTTTGACGAAGCCCTCAACCTTGCTATTGAACTTCATGAAGATCACGTAGCCTGCATAAGCTGTCAGCAGCGCGGCACTTTCCCACACAGTGATTAAGTTATCCAGGAAGAAGATGATGAGCATGATCAGATCCAGGATGTAGAAGGAGACATCACGGAAGAGGGGCCACCATGTAAGGTTGAGGATCTCCTTGGAGAAGATGGCGCACATCCCTATCACGAAGAGAATGTTGAAGACAGCTGAGCCCACGATGGTCCCAATGCCCACGTTGCTGTGCGAGATGAAGACGCCAATAACTGAGGTGAAGAGCTCTGGGGCTGAGCCACCTGCTGCCATGAAGGTGGCACCTGCCACGTCATCAGAGATGGACAGCTTCTCTGTGATAACTGTCAGGGCTGGGACGAAGAATTCGTCACACACTATGGCTAAGGCAATGAACATGTAGAGCATGCCAAATATGTGGAGGACCACTGCACCTTGGCGCCTCTTCTCAAGGCTGAAAAGGTCCGCAGGATATTCCGCTTGGCTTTCGTTGCTATCTGCTGAAGACTTCATGGCTATTGGCATGTCAGCTGAGACATTGGGGTCCCTCTGGTGCTGGGTAGAGAGGAGAGTCCTATGTGGGGCCAAGTGACGGAGGCTCTCCTGGGGGAGTAGTGGCTCACCGAGACCCCCTGAGCTCCAGGTCAAGGCACTGAAGGAGAAGGAGACAGCACTTATGGCCACCAAGCTGAGGACGAACCCTAAGATTCGCACAGGCCTCAGCTTTCTCCGTAGATACTGGTGGCCGTGTCGCTTACAGGTAGCACCCAATATGGGTCTTTCCTGTGTATCCATACAGGGGTTGTCTGAACCCATCTCTGCGCAGCTCTTTGTGTCCTCACTCTCAATGGCTAGGTAGAAAGAAGGGAGAGTGGGGGGCAGGTTTTACCGGAAACAATCCATGGTGTTGTCTTCGGCTTCAAATAAGTTGAAATGATTCTAGGTGCTCTCCAGGGTCTGGTTTGCCAAATGGTGTCTTCATATTAGCCTCTGCTTGCAGATGTCAAAAGAAATTAAAAAAGAAGATAACCTAATTAATCACCAGGAAAAAGAACCAAAATGTATGAACAACAAATTAAAATTAAAAATAAAATGAACAAGCCAGGTTTGTTAAAAATACTGTAATGCTAAGTATTTCATTAAGGCTACTAGGTAAATGACACTCGAATTGCAATACTGTAAAGCAGCAATAAGTATAAATCTTCTATAAAGTATAAATCTCTTATGGAAATGATAACTCTGCCTACATTGTGTAATTGGCTTTGGCCAGCTTGGCATTATACAGCCTCAATGTTGATGTTATTCCTTCACTGTAAATGAAACACAACTGTAGGCCAATACCACTGGCTATTAAAACACAAGATGGCAAAAAAAATCAAAGCAAAATCAAGCATTTATGGAATAACAGTGGGTTATTCTTTAAAAAAAATATATCAACTATGAAAATTACTCAGCATAGAGCATACACTACAACACAACTTAGGCTTCTGCAACAAAGTTAAACTAAGTGTAACTTAACTTGTCACAATGTCATTAATGTTAGTCATAAGTTTACTGTTCTTCACAGATTCCCCTTGCCTCATGCCAAATGGTCTGGCTAGGTGACAAGCCGCTAAAAAGATGACACAAGCCTAGATCATTTCCAAGGAAATAACATCAAAAAGCATTTTTGACGATAACAGATTTTTGTTTGCTGGCAGATGTATATATATAAAAAATAAACTTGTGTGGTGAAACAAAGCCAAGCTAAGAGTACCAATTTTGATTTTAGTACGTTGCCCTATGTTAGCTTTAACTATGCTATGCTGCTACAGGCAAATCTTTTTTCCCCCACAGAAAATGTAACCTACACCAAAAAAAATAATCATTTTTACTTCACTAAAGCCCAATACAATTTCAACTTCAATTTAATTTTAGGTATAATTCCACCAAAGCCACCTTTGCGCAACGGAGGTCCAGTTGGTCACAGTCAGGGTGAACATTTTGAATAAAACTGTCGGAATGCTTCTACGTCGCGACTCGTTAAAACACAAATAAACAGAAAGTGACTGTTATTGACTGTTCTGCAGCTCGGCGCTCTCCCTGTCTGGCTGTCCAGCTGCAGTGGCAACTCTTTCCCTGTCTGCCCTTCAGTGCTGTCGTCCTCTCGGCTCCTCGTCCAGCTAACCGTCGCACCTGACCACAACACCGCTGTCTCGAGGCGGAGACGCATGGCGCGCGGAGACACACGCGCTCCATGTCTTACCTTTGACAGAGGCGAGAAAACAGCCGCGCGGCGCCGCAGGTTGGAAATTAGCAAATCCTCTCTTGCCTTCTTGCTCTCATTGAGCACAAATGTGACTGGTCTCCTCTTTCCGACGACAGAGGAGGAGCTTTGGGGGGAAAAAAACTGCTCTGCTAACTGCGCTCACCCACCTCTCTCTCTCTCTCTCTCTCTCTCTCTCTCTCTCTCTCTCTCTCTCTCTCTCAGAGCATCATCCCTCCCATCTCGGGTGGGGGAAAAAATGTCTCAGTCGAAAATACCTTGCTAATCTAGCAGAATATTCTGCTGGGCTGGGCTGACCACGTTTTATTAATAAAGCCAGGTAGGAAGCAGCCAGCGCATCCTTCCCCGCTTAATTCATGCGGTGCGGGATGCAGCCAGCCCAAGTGATGTTGCACTTGGAGGGAGGAGTTGCCGTGGTTACACAGCAAAGGCAGTGTGATATCTCCACAGATAGAAACGGCCAGCCAGAGGAATGTGTTTTTTTTCTAGTCCAGTGAGGGAACAGGTGGCCGTGGTGTTCAGTTTAGCTCAGTTCGGTGGCTTATTTGTGTCATCTCAAGGTCATATGCAAGTGTCCAGACCATCAACACTGAAATCATGCAGCAGACTGATAAAATAGCGTAATGTGCATCACAATTCAACATCTTATTCAGAGAGGAAAGGTACTTCTCTCCTGCAGATGCCACAATCAGGGTTTTTACCCTACAGCTTCAAGGTCATACATGCTTCACGAGGAAGTGTGATTCATAAGTGAATGAAAAGAGGCAAATCTAATGCCAAGCCTTCGTCTGATGTGACCATCATCAGCTGAACCCCAGGTTGCTGTGTTTCCCCCTCACATGAAATAAAACCCACACCATGGCTTTGCATTCATCGCCAGGTCGAATGAGCCCTGTTGGATAGCCACAGACATGGAGTCTTTACCCAGCATGACAAAGTACGTGCAACAGTAATGGCCTGGCGCTGTATAATAAATCATGATTCACTGACCTCACTTATTCCCCCCCTCTCCTCCCCTCCCTGCCTCTTATTACCTAACAGGACACACAGAGCGAGACAGAATAAACTTGTCTGACCTTGCATTATCAATACTCCAAAAGTGTTGCACGCATTTACCAATGTTTTTGTGCCTACTGCAAGTTGCGGTTCAGGTAGGTGAGACCAAGAGGGCCCCACAAACACATCACACAGCCTCATTATCTTGATATAAAAAATGTGTTTGCAAATTAGAATAACTTGCACTTTTCAATAAAAGAAAAAAGTACCCTAACTATTAAGAACTAAACCCTCGTGAGAAATAGCATCTATGCCTCTCTCTCTCTCGTGCCCTCCTACTGCATGTTGTCACACTCCAAAGCCTGGAACACAATTTATTTATTGCAAAAGGATTGAGTTTGATCGCTTTGCCTGATCCATAAAGCACTGGTGTGCACTCTCCATAATAGAGCTCTTGCCACTGGGCTTCCTTCCTGACCAATTTGAAATTTCCCAACCAGAATAAACTGGCGACCATCTGACAAGCTGATTAAAATGGGAGTTAGATTGATGGATGGACAGATAAACAGGCTACATGATCGATCAGATGGTTGGGGGAGATAGATTGCGCTGTGAGGCAGTTTTTTTGTCACAGCACCATCTGTCAAGATGAAGAATTAAGCTTTGGTGAATATTAGTTTCAGCAAATGACATTTTGAGCCAGATGACCAACTATGATGTCTTTGGTTGTTAATGCCTCCAAAATCAGCGCTTGAATTTTGCTTGAGTGACAGACATGATTGTATTTGTGAAAGCACTGCTTGATTTCAGGTGCTCTGACCTTGCGCAAAACACCTGGCTTCATTGAAATGTGATGATAAATCAGGATGTTAGTTTGAATATTGACTGGACCACACAAAAAAGCTGACATAATTGCTGCTCCATTTGTTTGAAATGACTGTGGATGCTGTTGGGAGTGGGCACACACATCTGACCAACATGCATGATCCACTGCCCACTTTGAGCCTGTGGCCCATGCTTTTCACTTTAGATTTGCCACTATTTTTGCCTATCAAATGAGATCCCATCCAGGATGTCAGCTCTTTTTCAACAATGGCCCCTAGCCCAGCCCCAGCCTCTCCTCCACACCAGCCAGTCCTGATCTGGCTGCACTTTCAGCATGAAAGTGATGACTGGTCACTGGTCATGTGGGGGGGAGTAAGGGATGAGCAATGAGGGGTGTGGGGTGATGGAGGCAGTTGTTTTGATTTGTCTGAAATCTGCACTGTGACAAAACAACAGAAAGATCCATGTTGGCCCTGCCCCCCGCCTGGTCCACCCTCGCTTTGGCCCAGCAGCTAAATCCAAGCTTTTGTGTCCCACATAGTTGTATGGATTTGTCAGCAATGGGGCAGGGTGAAGGGGGATAGATAGGGCCACGGTGATGATAACCATGCAAGTTTTTCCGGTGACGAGGAAAGGACATTCTTTGGCACCGGCCTAAATTCACTCTGCCAAGGTACTGAATTGGTTCTGTTAAACAGGACTCAAGTGATTTTAATTAATAACTGTAGCCAAAGGCTTTTTGGCTCTGTAGATGTGGAAAATGGTGAAAGTGGAGAGTCCCAACAGAAGCTTTTTTTTTTTTTTTTTTAAAGCGACTCGATTAGGATTAGGTGTTGGATGCATCATATTAGCACCCTCCGTCACCACCACCACCACCACAAAGTCTGCACAAAGAGGCTTGGGCAGACCACCTGCCCCTTAGGAAAACACAGTCAGCAGAACAAAATGGGGATAGGCACCAATGCAATACTCTGTAAACTGTCGATATGTTGTGAACCAATGAGGCTATTTGTGAATATGCCATAGACATGGTAGGTGCATTTCAAAACAAAATGAATACTTAGCCCTACTTGAAGTTAGAACCATAAAGGAATATTACATGAAATCAATGTGGAAGAGACCATTTAGGCTGAAAACGGGGGTGAATGGGGATATTCATCTTAGCGGTACCTCTAAAGAGATTAACGGAGTGATAATCCACAGGCAGGTCTGATCACTAAGTACTGGAGCTGATTAGATACAGGCCCAGGCTATGAAAGTGAGACCCCACCTTCACTGGTGGGCCACCTAAACACGTGGGCAACAGAGCAGCGATGCACTACAATTGGTTATCTCATTCAGA
Organism: Myripristis jacobus; assembly: GCA_900302555.1. NCBI lineage: Eukaryota > Metazoa > Chordata > Actinopteri > Holocentriformes > Holocentridae > Myripristis > Myripristis jacobus. The sequence continues at coordinate 13,575 of OMLB01018340.1, read as the reverse complement.
GGTGAAACACTGGTCCCATTATTGGCAGACCAACTATCTGTAATTCTGAACGCCAGATGTGCTTGCAAGTAATCATCCATTATCAATAGTGGGACTTGAAAATATAACCTCTTCTATCAACTTCCAAAACATATTGTGATCAAGTCTCCTGTTTCTGTGGTGGTTCTACAGCAGATTCTAGTTTGTCCAGATATTGACATAAACCACATTGTCAGTTTCATCTAAAGAGAAAGTACCAATTTAGAGTTTCTGTGTGTTTGGGTGAGGTAACTTCCAGATTTTGCGAGGCTATTTAACTGGCAATAATGAGCTGGGTTGTCTTCTGCTTTCAAGTATGACCAAGTGGAATTGTACCCTTTTTAAATCAGCAACCTTACATTACATTGATAACACTGAAAATATTGTAGAAACTACCCTTAAGAGAAAGTAAAATGTTACATAGCACATTACATTTGACTGAATGCAGTGAGTTACAATTACGTAATTATACAAAATATCTTAACCTAAAGAGATTTCTCAGCTGGAGCTTAGCCGAAGTAAAAAAAAAAAAAAATCCAATCGACCTTTGCCTTTTATGACCCAGCAATATTCAACCGTTGAAGGACAATGCTGTGGGAAGGACAAGCAGGACAAAAGCATCTTATTGATTGGTTCGCTCCATCCCTCATTTCACTTTACACGGAGGTCCATGCTAAAAGCAGAGAGGGAAAACACGTGTGGTGTGTCCTGATGACCTTTGGCAGCTGAATATTGTGTTTAATATTTGATGCCGTCACATCTATGAGACCTGGCTGCAAAGACAAGGAAAGCAACGATCAAATGTTGAAAGAGTGGACTGTGGTTTTTGACGCCTGCTAGTTGTTGTTAAGGTTTCAGGGTTCAAACAAACAACCTGACACTATAACCTGACACTTGAATATCTATGTCTTTGTCTCTGACCTGTCATTGAGAAATTTGACGAGAGGCAGGATATTATTGATACAGAATGTACACTGCATTATAAGGTTAATCCCTATGTCACACAGGTCAGCCACACAGATGGCCTGACCTGCCGAGCCACACGGGATGAAGTTTCCGAGGGTGGAGAAGCTGGAAGACCACTGCCTTTCTGGTTACGACAAGTGGAAGCTAGAAATGAGTGAGATCAGGCATAACCCGAGAACTGGAAAAAAATCAAATAAAATAAAATAAAAAGTTGAAAAAATGTTTCATGCGCTGATGTCATTAGGAAAGCAAAAGCAGAGCTGTAATCCTATTTTAATCGCAGTGGATTTATTAAACAGGAGCAGCAGGTTTAAATCTCAGCAGATTACACAGAAGGCCCAAGATGTGGAGAGGCTTGTGTAATCAAGTGCACTTAAGGTGATATGGTCCATCTTTCGCTAGTCAGGACTGATTGAGAGCGAGGGGCTGAGGGGGTCACGGAGCTCCTCTAAATGTGAGGAGTAAAGTCAGATGGCGTTTCAATAAACAAACTCCTCCTGTTGCCCCTTCCCAGTGTCCACGCCTGCTCATTTAAAAAAATAAAAAATGTATCAAATTTTAGCTGCACATTCACAGTATCTGAACATCACGATTCATCTGGACATTTTGTTTGGATTTGGATGGGGTCTTTTAGAATAATTACATTTACAAGATTTAGACAGACTGCCCACAGATGGTTTTATTTGTCTGGACATGATTCTGTTGTGTTTGGATTTGTGCGTGCATGTGTGTGCGTGAGTGTGTGTGTGCGTGGGAAGTATCCCTTGGAGTCATAGTGCAAATCTTCTTTAGCCCTTGGTGCTTGTGCTTTGGCCCGCCAGTGAAAAAGGGGTTAATCCAAGGCCATGTCACATCTGGATTTAATCAAATCAATCTCTTAACTGACCATGTGGTACATGCTTCAACCTCTAGAGGTCACCAGTAATAACTGGTTTCCAATAAACAAAGACCAGATTAGGAGGGGGGTGGGGTGAAAGACTGGATTTCGGCAAAACCTCAGTAAGGGTATGCATCTGGTCTTTAATTGATTGGTCTGTGGATATGATGTAGCAATTTACTGAAAAAATGGAAAGGGAAATTATCTACCTTGATTGAGAAACTGCCATGAATTTGGACAGATATATTTAACTCATTATCAGCCACTCATTGGATGTCCCACAAACCAACTCAATTGTTGTCACTAACTGCTCTAAAGGAGATGAATATGTCATTTGTAGGGGAGAGAAAATTTACTGGAGGCCTGTTTGACAGAAACTCAAAAACCAAAGAGTTTAGCTGTAAACCACAATATTTTCACATAGAGGTCTATCTATCAATGATTTACTGCATCAGCAAAAGGACTAACTGCTGTTACATAAAGTGAAAAAAAACCCATCTGATTTGATAGTACAACCAGAGAGTGGCTGTCCCTCCCACACACAGTTAGCGTAATGTGTCAATATGTAGGGTATGGTGTTTTTCTCTGAACTTTGCCTTTGCTAAATGCTTCATCTAAAAAGATGCCAAGCTCACCATCTGTTGGCCGAGCTTGGCAAATGTCTATTTGTGACACAGCACTTCTTTGACGGGGAGCCATTTTGAGCTATTACTCTCATGTTGTACAGTTTCTAGAGCCAGGGATGATGTTTGCTGGCATGCATTTTGTTCTGTTTTGTTTTTTAAAGAAACATTTGACTGTGATGATGCATTAAATGCACAGTATGCGTGCTGATTCCATGCTGAGCATTTGTGGCAGGCAGGGCTCCTGGGTAATACAACAGAATAAAATCGCAAAATAATGGATTTAATTGACTGCTTTGTTTTTTTGTTTTTTTTTAAAGAATTCATGATAAATTAAGCCTTTGGTTGGCAAAAAACTTTCACACCCTCATTTGCCATGGACACCACTAGATTACGCTGGATTTAAACTTAAATCCCTACATCTTTGTTAATGAGGTGTTCCTTTATATGTATAATTTCCTTGCTTATTCAGACCAACTGAGATTGCTAATAATGTGATTCATAGTTGCATTGCAAAGTCAGAGGTCAGGGTTAGTCATGGAGCACACCCCTAAGATAGAGCGTCTTGCTCAAGGACACTGTAATGGCTTAAATGTTAGACACCGCCCTGCTTCCCTTTAGCTGTTCCTACAGTCAATTGAGTCTTTGTCTATGTTTTTTATATAATAAATGTTATGAACTAGTTTAGTGCAACTAAGCAACATATAAATGTGACTTTTGCCAAATCAATGGACTATACAAGAGAGACTGTGTGTCGTGATTGGAAGAATTCAATGTGTTTGCAGAAAGTGATATTTTACTGTCATCTGGTGGACAATACATACAACTACATTGTCTTTGCAATGCAGTTTGCTGTTTAATTTGTGTATGTGTATTTAGTTGTTAGAATTTCCAGGGTGTTTTCTGTTTTTAGGAAGAGGAAGAAAATAAATACTATTATAAATATTAACATAGGATAGTGTTTCAGAGTGTGACAGTGAATATACACTGGTCACTACAGACAGAACACAGGATTTTACAGGAGATAAAACAATTGTCATACTTCACAAAATCCTGCCCTTCCACCAACGACGGACTTCGGGCCTTCATTTTGTCATTTAATATCTGATGAAGCAAAAGGCTATGTTTCCACTCTGTTGGTAGTTTGTAAGTCATGTGTTGCACCTGCCCATGTACTTTCCACTGTGTGGGCAAAATAAGAATCCTGAATATAGTAGAAGTGATTTGTAGGGTTATGCAGTTTATTAAAATGAAAACATGGATAGGGAACAGCTCAGTAAAAAAAACCTGTTGTAAATGAAGGGAGCTGGTCATTTAAGGTCCATTGGTTCACCTCTGTGGGCACACAGCCATCATATGCCAGGGGAAACTGTGCTGGGTCAACCTCTGTGTGAGCATACGTGTCATGAAGCTGGTTAAACACTGCGTTCTCCACATCCCAGAGTACATAGCCATCATAAACCTGGCTATACTGTGGCTGGATAAACTCAAGGGGTGCCTGGGCGCCATATTCCAGGTTAAAGTGTGGTTGGTCAGTTTTTGTGGCCACTTCATATGCCAAGCTCAGCTGTGGTACTTCAGCTTCTGTAGATGCAGAGTCACTCCAAAACTGGTCAAAGTGGGGCTGATCAACATCCATGGACACACAGGCAGCATAATCCACGTCTAAGAGTGACTGGTCAAAATCCATAGTCACATAGGTACCATGTGCCATGTTAAACGGTGGTGCCTCATTCTCCATAGGCACACAGAAATGGTACAAATTGAACTGTTGTGATGGTTCAGCTTCTGTCGGCACCGCACCATAATAAACCAGGCTGAACTGGGCTTGGTCAACCTCAATGGAGGCACAGGCTGCATACATGTCATTCATCCCTGGGCAGTCAACCTCAATGAGTGCACAGCCATCGTAATCCAGGTGAAAGTGTGTTTGCTCAATTTCCATGGATGCCCAAGCATCATAAGGCAGGTAACAGGGTGGTGCTTCAGCCACCCAGGGCACACAGGCATTATAGGCTGAGTGCAGGGTAGGCTGTGTTGCATCAATTTCTGGGAGCATATATCCATCATACATTTGGTTTGACTGTGGTGGGCTAACATCCATGGGTACACAGCCATTGTCAGACAAGCTGACCTGGGTTGGCTCAATGTCCATGAGCATGTACACATCATGTGATGCTTCTGTCTCCATTGGCACACAGACATCGTACAAGTGGCTGAACTGCTGTAGTGGTTCAACTTGTGTGGGGACATCATAAAAAAACAGGGCTTGGTTTTCCATCATGGGATCACAGGCAGTATATTCGTAGTCCATCTGTGGGTAGTAAACCTCAGTGGGGACATAGCCACGATATGACTGCCATGATGAGTCAACTTCTGTGGGTGCATAGGCTTGCAGGTCAAGGTTTGTTTGGTCAGTCTCCATGGCTGCCCAAGCATCATGGGACAGGTCACAGTGTGGTGCCTCAACCTCCATGGACATGCAGGTATCACTCACCAGGCTGGTGTCTGTCAGGTTAACCTCTATGGTGGTGCAGCCATCAAATGATAGGCAAGGCTGTGTCGGGTCAACCTCTGTTGGCACACAGCCATCATATACCCGGTCCAACTGTGGCTGGTGGACCTCCATAGCTTCACAGGCATAATACAAGTCATTAATCTGTGGCTGGTAAATTTCGGTGGATACACAGCCATGATAAACCTGGTTACACTGCATCTGGTCGAGCTCCATTGGTGCGCAGGCAGCATAATCCAGGTTAAAGGGTATCTGGTCAATGCCCGTGGGCATGTACACATCATGCGATGCTTCTGTCTCCATTGGCACACAGACATCGTACAAGTGGTTGAACTGCTGTGGTGGTTCAACTTGAACGGGGACATCACCATAAACAACCACAGCTTGGTATTCTGCCATGGGGGTACAGGCAGTATACCCAAGGCCAGTTTGGGCGAGCATGTCTGTGTCTCCGTCTTAAATCATGTTTGAGGTCTTACTTTGACATCTTCCCAAGATCTACTCAGGAGTCCTTTATGACGTTACGATAGTGCACTGTCATCACAGAAACACACGCGCACCTGCGGTTGGAACGGGGGTGAGATGCGGAGATGACAAAGTTCCCGATGTAGGCTACGTAAACACAGGCTATATTAAACAAACAAATAAATAAACAAATAAACAAACAAATAAATAAATGAATACATAAATAGAAACGGTAAAATGAGCGACATTCTTTGGACTATGCTGATCAGTCTGCTACTCTTCTATTGTTAGCTGACGTTTTACATGTTATATGGATATTGTGGGAAATATTTTCATTTAAGTAACATAGTTGGATGACACTTACAAAACGTAACCTGAGGCTGTAATCTCTCTATTCAATATCATTATCACGTTTTTTTTTAGATAGGGGTTTGGTTCGGATGTGAATGGACACATGTTGGTCACAAAGTTTTACCCACCCGGAGTTCATACGGATCAAATAATGTCTTGCCTGTCATCATCAGTCGTTCACTTTGTCGTCAGAGATTAATTTAAATTGGAGGATTTGAGCGCAAGTGATATTACATGCAAAGACATTGCTGTCGGCTGTTTACTCATTCATTGATTCATTGATTGATTCATTATTTTTTATTTTTTTTTTTTTTTTTTTTTTTTGGAGAACTAACCCCTCTGGACGTGGGTCTCACAGTGTTATGACAAGCCTATTTTTTCTCAGATGTCAATATTTCATATGTGAGAGCCTGGCTCTTCAAATTGCAAGATTCAGTTCATAATATGAAATTAGGGTTAGAGACAGCTAATGCTCGAAATCCTGTGTACAGGCACAGAATTTGGGAAATCTGCTTTTATTTTTAGCGCTGCACACATCTGGGCCATTTCACAACACACTTTAAAACCTGACACCCTTGCACTTAAATGACAGTTTAAAACCATGACTACAAACCATTCATTATGGTTTTAATTGTACTCTCAGCATCAGTGGAAATTAGGGCTTGTCCACGATGATTCTTTGAGATTTACGCATTGCATTTTTTTTTTGTGAGGAATTCAAATAAATCAGTCCCGCTCCAGCTGTCAAGTGAAGCAGGCAGAGAGAGCCAAGACAGATTGAGATACTTTCCTCCCAGTATCATCATTTTTGTAACAGGCTTGTGTTATTTAGTGAAACTTTTATATCAGGTCTCACAAACACCATCAAATTGATACGCCTCGTTCTTCTATTTGTTATGATATTGTCTTTGTGATATTACAATATCACAACTGCTGGAACAACATAATTTCCCCCTCTGAGGACCAATAAAGTCTACCTATCTACTGTGGAAAATTATTTGATAAAAGTCAGATCATGGCATGGAACCTAATGATGTAGGCCGATTCATTTTATTAAAAAAACACATCGTTTTTTAACAGAGGGCGCAAATCCAAGATACTATTACATAATTCAAATGTTAATGAACAAGTTTTAAAAAGACTCATACTTCTAATTACAGCAACTCCCGCCAGCAGGGGGCAGAGTATTACAGGATCACATCGGCATGGAGGGACTTTAACTTTGACACTCGCCGCGACTCCTTCCTCTTCCGGTTACGGTGACAGCAGGTATGGCGGCTGTGTTTTCCTCACACATACAATGTTTTAGAAATCCGTTGTAATCCGCAATTTTAAACGCGAATGCGGCTTATATTCTGAGTTGATATGATAAAGAATAAGTGTTGTTTGTTTTGATGTGAATATCATGAATTTGTATCGTGTCAGTGACGAGATTTCGTTGCGGCTAGTCAGACCGTTAAAACAGGCCGTCTGCCGGACGAGAGCAGCGGGCTGTAGACTAGCGGTGCTTTGTATAACTGTGAGATTTGATTTATTTTAAAACAATATACTGGTAACGCTTCTCCTACGTAAAATTATTCGACTGACTTCCCCGGGTAATATCTTGGCAGTTGTTTTACCTTTATAAAACGACTCGTTTTGGGCCACCATAGTGATGCCATCTTTAGTCGGATTAGCATCTTAGCCAGAAGCTAGCATGTCTGCAGCGTTATTTATTTGACAAGTTTTATGTGCTGTTACTTTTCCAGGTTCAAGATGGTGCAGCGCCTGACTTACCGTCGTAGGCTGTCCTACAACACCGCCTCCAACAAAACCAGACTGTAAGTGAATAGTTTGCAGCTCCATGCTTGGTGTTAGCCTGCCTGAAGCACAGCTCTCCTCTGGAGCTGGTGCCCCTGGTGCTTTACGGTGAAAACTGATGTTGGCCTCTGCTCACATGCAGGTCCCGGACACCTGGCAACCGCATCGTGTACCTGTACACCAAGAAGGTTGGCAAACCCCCCAAGTCAGCATGTGGCATCTGCCCAGGGAGGCTGCGTGGAGTAAGTGAACACTCACTGGTTTTATTTTGGCTGAGGCCTCCTGTTTTCCCTCCACACAGTGAGCTGTCCTGTCATGATGCTTGTCTCAGAGTTCCCACTAGTCAGGGAATATCTGGAAAATCGAGTCACTGAAAGCTAGGGAATTAAGTCTGAGAATATCATGGTGTCCTGTGAGCAGTGAACTGCCTCCTGTTTGTTAGAGTGCGACTGTGATGGGCTGATACTGGCCAGTCATCCATCTGCACTGTCATAGTCCATGGCTACATATCTTGATTGTTGTGGTAACTTAAAGTTACAGTAGTATGTTATATAGCTCTTAATTTAAAATGGTAAACAAAGTTACAGTTTAGTCTGCTATTGTACAAATGGAGTGGGGTCAGTTTGTGGAGTTGACCTATAGTCTAAATCAGTGGTCCTCCAATCTGATCCTTGGAGGTCTTGAGCAATGTTTTCTAACTTGTTTTCATTAGTGTAGCCCCTTTTGATTTTTTTTTAAAGCCAAATACCCGCTGACCAGTGCAAAAAAATTGGTAGAGAAAAAAAACCTAGATCAGCATGCATGTACAGAACAGTGCCATCAGTGTCTGCAACGACAACAACCTGATACTGCTGACAGCTTGTTGGCTCTGCTTTTGTTTGTTCACTTTTCTCCTTGTTTTTGGCTGCATTGCTGCACCATTTCAACCACAAATCAATTTTCTTGATTTTTGTCTGGCTTCTCTTGTCATAGTGAATATACATCCTCGCTCGACTACCACAGCAGCAGATTTAAACCAGAAACACATGTAACACCTTTAGCAAACCTGCGGGGAAAACTAAATATAAAATGTGGTTTTATCAGACTTACGTGTAATTTTTATTGAACTTTTAGCATAGGCTTATTATTTTAGGAATTAAGCATGACTGAATTGGTGTGAAATTTATATCTCACGTAACCCCTGCAGTACCCGAAAGTAGCCCTTGGGGTACGCACACCCCCATTTGAAAACCACTGGTCTACAGCACTGCATGCTTCCTACACTAACAGCTAGTTCACTGCATTCACCTGCTGGGTCTAAAGCAGTCCCTGATCAGACAGTTGCAATTTAAACTACTTGGAAAGAAGAAGAAAAAACATTGCCATGGCACAGGGCTAAATCAGAACTACTGGTTGAAATACCACTGCAGATGACAAAATAAATAATAAAACTGAGGTTTTTTTTTAAGCTAAAATTTTGTTGTAATCCCAACACTTGACTCCAGATATTGGTGAAATCAGAATTCAGCAACGGATTGAGTTGAGCAGTATTTGTAATTCAGTGTTTTCGTTATGTTTTACTGTGCGGGCCACTGTGGAAAGATAATGACCCAGACCCACCATGCTAAGAAATATTTTGGTTGAAATGGTTGCTTTTGGTAGGATAAGCTGTTGGCATTGAGGACTGTGAAAACCCGTTACTCAGTTGCAGTGACACTGAAAATGTTTGACACTTTTGTTCGCGTTCCATAAGCAGATAGCTGGATCATCTTGCTGAATATCAATTCTGATTTGACTGAGAAAATGTAGTCAGGGACAGCCCTACGTCCTAGTAGTAAGGACCACCAGAAAGATGATATGAATGGTGCTGTTATGTAAACAGCCTGCAGCCGCAATATTTCCATAATGGATTCAAATGCACCATCTCTGCTCACTGAAGAAGAGATGCTTACGCTATAACAAGGTGTTTGTGAAAGGAGAAAGACAATAAAAATATGTGCCAAGATATTGAGCCTCATCCAAAATGAGCAGTGTGGATATCACAGAATAAAATAATACGACAGATGTTGTACACAGCAGATGAAGTGTTGTATTAAATTGTCAGAATGCTCAGGAATTACATTTACAGTTAAAACATAAGTCAGCTTGTAGGCATGAACAGTGGTCTTGAACTGAGCTGAGCTGCAGCGTTGCCATGGCTTGTACACAAGCACTGTACTAGCCCAAGTTTATAATCTTCAGTGGGAGGCATAAGCGTGAGCTACTCCTTCCTTGTGTTTATTTGAAGCACAGATGGTGTGTTGGTTGTTGAATGTTGGAAATAAATTGATCTCCTTCGGTCAATGGTACCAGTGCTCTCCATCCTGGTGCTGTACGTCTTGGCTGCCAGGTGAAACATCTTGACACCAGCCCTGTTCTCATCCAGGATCTGTGTTTAATTTTCTCTCCTGCAGATCCGGGCTGTCAGACCTCAGGTTCTGATGAGGCTCTCCAAGACCAAGAAGCACGTCAGCAGGGCCTACGGTGGCTCCATGTGCGCCAAGTGCGTGCGTGACAGGTGAGACAAGCATCTACCCTCAACTCTGGAAACTGAAGCGGTTTTGAATGACTGAAAAAATACTGATCCACATTCAGACTTGTTGGCAGAAGTGTTTTGTTAGTTGTGGAATAGTGAGCCAGACTGTGTACAGACTCGAGGGGAGTTATGACGCTCAGTATTGTGAAGATTTGTTCCAAGATAATTGGCACCCGCCAAAGAGACTTGTGTTCCTTGTGGGAGAGGCTGGTGGTCAAAAAAGCAAGGGGAATAGTTCCCCTACCTGACCATATCTTGTCCTCCGACTTCATCTTAATGCCTTCAGGCTGTCGGTTTACGGCGCCACTTGTGAAAACAAATCGTCTGTCAAAATCTTTGATTCCTTGTGCCATCAGGCTGCTGAACCACGATGGTAATATGTGGAATGAATAAAAAATGTACTCCATTCTCTTGGAGCTTGTGTTTGACTGCACCAAGCTCACAATGCTGTGCACTGTGCATTGAATAGCCTGTTGAGGCTACATTGTTGCTATTTGTAGTTATTATTATGTATTTATTTATTTTTGACATGTTTATGGTCTATTACTAAGTGCCTGTGTGTATCTGTGTCATACTGACTGTCCCTGCCTGGTATGGTTCTGTTAGTCTGTTTCTTCTTTTTCTTCTTTTTTTATGCATAGTCTGGGTACACCGCTAAACCGAATTGCCCCTAGGGGATAAATAAAGTTGTCTGATTCTGATTCAGTGGCAGTAAAACTTTGTCTAAACTGCCTCTTTTGTTTGTTTTTTCTTAAAGGATCAAGCGTGCTTTCCTGATTGAGGAGCAGAAGATCGTCGTCAAGGTGCTCAAGGCACAGGCACAGAGCCAGAAATCTAAGTAAATGTTTGTACTGCTACAATAAAAGATGGAAAAAAAATAACGACTTTGATTTGGTGTATTTTCTTTTGTTTGTTTTGCTTTACTGATGTCAGCTGAGTTACTACATTCATTACCTTCATTACCTGCTGAGCTGTGTGGATACAGTGATGAGGTTTTAGACACATTCTGACTTGACTGAATTTATATTTGTGACATGAACCAGCGCCAAATCAGTAACTTTTTAAAAACTGGCAATGTGAACTGGAGTAGTATAAAATTGAGTGTCTTTATGGTAAAGATTCACATGGAGCCAATTCTTTGGTAAACCCTGAGACTGTGCTCACTACAGGCTTTTAAGAGTAATAATGATTCAGTGTAGCCAGAAGGATGTGAGGAAAGTTAAAGGCTGCTGATGGAAAAAAAGGTCAAGAGCCTGAAATCCTTATTTGAGGAAGAAATCCCGAACCTGGGTGATTGATCAAGACGTCCAGTTCACTGAAAATACAGTTGCATTGTTTTCATATACATGCTGGAAGTGGAAGCCACCTATTTAATTAGTAAGTCGTATAACTGCAGCTAGTCTTACTAAGAAGCGTCTGCGTGTTGTTTACAAAATAAGCCGCTACATAATAAAGTAGCCCGTTATTCATGTCGCCACAATATCACGTCACCACTCCAGGTCCGCACAGACGCACAAATCGAATGAACAAAATTAAGACTGTGGGAATGCATATACATTAAGTAAGTGCCATTATATCCGGAAGACAGAGTTAAAGTTTTTTAAATTGAAGTTTATACAATGCGCCCTAAGTTTCTAATTAAATCCGCTTGACAGAGGGAGGCTCGTACTTCCTGGACACGTCACCCTAGCAGCGGCGCACACGGAGCCGGTGTGTGTGTGTGTGTGTGTGGAGAGAGCAGCTGCAGGCCACCGAGGCGACTGGATTTCACTGTTTTCACCAACATGGAGACTTTATACGGCTTGCCTTTCGCTGTGCTTGAATGTCCCAACATCAAGCTGAAGAAGCCGTCGTGGCTGCACATGCCGTCGGCTATGACGGTGTACGCCATCGTCATTGTGTCCTACTTTCTCATCACTGGAGGTAAACGGAGGCGCTAAGCTAACCATGCTAACGTGAGCTAGCTGGCTAGTGTTGGTGTTAGCGTTGCAACCCACTTTTATATTAAAATAGGGCTGAACGATATATGCTCATCTGTATATGAACATGCGCGATATTAACCGCATATCGCAAATGGCAACGATATGGACAGTATCACATTTAGAGTTAGCGTTAGCTGAAGACACGGTGGTGGTCAGTATAACACTGAAAAGCAACTGCATTTTGTCTTTTTCTGCTGTTTTTTGAAGAATTTAAAGAACTACATTTCCACTGTTTATACACTAAACATTTAAAATAAGTGTCAGTTCATAGTAATGTCATATACCATATTGTTATTGAGATATCTGGCATAAATATCGAGGTGTGAGGTTTTGTCCATATCGTGCAGCCCTGTATTAAAGCTAATTGTTGAAGTAATGTCAGGCAGTGTTATGTTAAGTTACAGCTAGAAGTGAGTTTGCTGCCGTCCCCTCTGTAGTGTGCACTTCAGAGAGTGCACAAGAGGCTAAGCTAACTTTAGAATACTAATATACGTTGACTGCATCTTAGCCCAGTTGTTTTATTAACTGGAATGACAAATGTGTGAATCACTGGCACTAGCGCTGTCTGGATTACACTTTGCTCTGCTTCCCTTCTTGCAGTCTAACACAAGCTGTGTCCCCCTCTCTCCCTCTTTAGGGATCATATACGATGTGATTGTGGAGCCTCCCAGTGTGGGCTCAATGACTGATGAGCATGGGCACCAGCGGCCTGTCGCCTTCCTGGCATACAGGTGTGTCAGCCACAGAAAACCTAACACCTTTACAGGATTAGCACGTCAAAAAACTTTGGACCTGAACAGGTGGTCTTGGTGATCTGCCATGATATGGTTGAAGATGAAGTGCTGCTAATTAGGGTTGGGGGAAAATAGATTCACTTAACCCTCCTATTATGTTTGGGGTCAATTTGACCCCAGCCAATGTTTAACGTCTCTAAATGAATGATTAACATCATTTTTTTGCTTCATATTTAATGAGTGTTCCTAATGTAATGGGCACTACCAGGTAAAGATGAAATTGACATGATGATATGTTTTCAATGTCCTGTTCACACTTTGTAACGCATTGGTTATAAATAACAAAAATCTGTACTTAGAAATAATATAAAGCCATTAAAACACCAAAAATTAATATTTCTTTCCAATTTCAGATCAATCAGTGAGATTTTATGGTGATTTGCATATTTTTCCATTGTCGCGTAATAGGAATACTGGATGTATAAGTGGGGGTGGGGGGAGTTATGTTTTATTTAAAGGGCTATTTAGGTAATCAACAAAGAAACATAAAGTAGCTGACACATAAACTTTGATAACAATTTTAGTTATAATAATTTTGTGGAAGTTTAAACTGCAGGGGTCAAATTGACCCCAAACATAAAAGATGTTCAAAAATGTGAACATAACAGGTGACAATGACAGCATGATAAC